>OY757013.1:76655322-76928587 GCA_963580285.1 Lucinisca nassula
ATTGAATATGAACCGACTTCAACAGCGAAGACTAAAAGACGGGAGACTATTATAAACGTAAACGTTAGACGGCAAACTAATTCCTTTAGGAATTGCCAAATGTGCACGACGTCGAAATTTTCGATAAACAACGTTTAATGTTATCGGTTGACGTACACCTGTTGAGACGTTACCGTCAGTAATGTCAGTAACATGTTAATATGTCCTAGATTTTGACCTTAGCCCCGCCCCCAGACATGATGTCAGGGGTGTGTTCTTTTGAAATCTAAGAAGATCCTCTCGGTTATGCAGGTTCAATATGTGAATGCTTTGTGACGAGAGAATGTCTGTATAAGCATTTGAAAAACTTAATCACAGTATTACAATGGTGTACTAAATTCTGACCTCTAGCCCCACGCGGGGGCATGAACCCAGGGCCATGTTCTCTTTGAAACTCAGAAGACGCCCCAGGTACCCAATTTCCAAATACAGTAGAACTTCGATATCTCGAACACCGATGGCTCGTTTACCATGGATGTGTCGAGCCCATTCTTGAGCCCCTAGCGAAATCCTCTACGTGGGGGATAATTAAGGAGATTTTAGTCTTGTATCTTGCAAATGTATGCTGTGTGTACTCATTAGAATCGCCGCAAATGTATGCTGTGTGTACTCATTAGAATCGCCTCGATGAGGCGATTCTAATGAGTACACACAGCATACATTTTCATTATAGAACACCGAAAAGATGACTAAAAGTTTCTCGTTATGCCTCCTGACAGTAACCTCAGTGGCTCGAACTACCCCTGTCTCGAAGAGATATTCGAGGTCCCAAAGGTGTTTGAGCCATTGAAGTTCTACTGTAAGAATGTTCCGAGATGATTGAATGTCAAGATAGCATTTAAAGAAAACTTTAACGCAGTGTTACGGGAACGAGACCGCAAACTCAACGCAAAAGCAAACGAACACGCACGCGGACGAGCGGGTTGGCAAGCTAACAAAACAGTCAACCATAAAAACTGTACTGATGGGATGTGCCTGTTTGATCTTCACACGTATATTATCAGAATCTGATATGGGTATGAGGGTTGGTTAGGAAAATCCGTTCCGAGGGTCACAGTTCGGCATCAGAGGCTTGCCGAGGTATGTCGAGAAGTAATCAATAGGGACGGATTTTCTATACACCCCTTACACCCATGTTAGATTCTTTTCCTTGCATACCTAGTAATTCTGAGCGCGGTTTTTAATAATGCAGTCTCTTCGTTTGCCGTCGTCTGCCATATTGTGATGGCAGTGGTGTGATTTTAGTGACGTTACGTAACCGTAACGTGTTGTGATACCATTTGAGATATTTTCACGAAACTTTACAGATATACACGACATGCAGAACCTATGAACCATAACTCTGATTTTGGGATCGACAGGTTTATCAATTGACTCAAATTATAAAGCAAAGAACTAAAATCGTGCTGTTGTTCACGTGACCACTTTTGGGAAACCAAGATTACGGTTATTAATAGACCTGTACTTATTTTATCGACATTAGGTCAGTTGGGTTTTCAACAGCGCTATACGAAATCCAATAATGCGCTCTTTGTGTCGACTGACTTACTAGTTGACTCAATGAAATAAAGCAAAGAACTGAAATGCTGTTGTCCATGTGACAGTTGGTATAGCAATAGCGCTATACGAAATCCAATAATGCGCTATTTTATACACGGCACTAATTTTAGCTTCTATCAGCATCGATTATCTGACATCACAATTGAGGTTTAAACCTCAGTCATGGTCACTATGAAACCAGTTTTGCAAATAGTGTAAGCCTGTTTAGACGTCTCGTTCTGCAATGTCCGCTCTGGACCTACCCCGTTTGCCAGTATCCCGTTCCGTGGGTCTCAGGTTCAAATGTTTTTGTTTCTTTTGTACTTTTTGTTTTTTCTTTTTTTTTTACGTTCCTTACAAACATTTTCACACATCAAAGTAAAAAAATACACAAAAAACTAATCAATCACTGAAGGTGATGAATGCCCTCGCCAAACGCCTCTTGCTTGACCTATGGAGTAAACAGACTAAACTACATAGTGCAACATTCTCCAAGAAACATATGGCTAAATGTTTAAGTCGTTCAAGGGGAAATGATTCTGGAAAAAAGCAGCTGGATCAATATCATGTTTCCTTTACACACTTGTTCAATGCATGTCTGAACTGTTTTGCAATTTTCAATGTCCTGAACCAAATACTGTAGGAGTTATGGAGCATCACAAAAACACGCCTATATACTTTTGACCCCCTTGAACCCCACTTTTATGTAGTAAAACTGGGGTTTCTGGGGTATACCTTATTTTTCTTATTTCTGCTCTAAAATATAGATTGTGGGTACTTGTTAGAACCGCCTCGATGAGGCGGTTCTAACGAGTGCCCATAATCTATATTTTTAACAGAAATAAGAAAAATATAACAATTTTTCATCATAAATAGTTCATATGTTCGGCGATAAAGGTGGCAATGTATTTGTATAGGCATGTTTGCGTAATGGACACGAACAGTACTATTTAACCTCCGATGCTACTCATATGGCAAAAAAATGGTTTAAGTCGTTCAAAGGGGGACCTACTTCTGTAACAAGGGGCTGGATCAGAATCTTATTCCTTTAGGCACATAATCAATGTCGAGTCAATTTCCTGCATCAAATATCATAACGAAATCACGCCTTATCAAATACATTGTAATTTTTACCGCCGAAAACAACAAACATTTTCAGCTGAAAAATCGTGATATTTTTCTTGTTTCTGCTCAAAATGTAGATTGTGGGTACACGTTAGAACCGCCTCATCGAGGCGGTTATAACGAGTACCCACAATCTATATTTTAGACAAGAGATAAGAAAATTAAGGTTTACCCCCGTAAACACCAGTTTTACTATATATAAGTGGGGTTCAAGGGAGTCAAAATTATATAGGCGTGTTTTCGTGATGCTATAGGAGGAGTTGTGGGTGGAGATACGAACATAACTATTTAACCTCATATACTAGAAATGTTTAAGTCGTTCAAGGAGACATTATTCAGCAATAAGGGATTTTATCAGAATTCTGTTTCCTTAATGCACATATGCAATGCATGTCTGAACTGTGTTGGAAGTAACACTGCCCTGCATCAAATACTGTAGGAGGAGTTGCAGAGACAGGAACAGTACTATTTACACTCATTTGCTAAAATACGGCCAAATGTTTAATTAAGACGTTCAAGGGGGCATAATTCTGCAATAAGGGGCTGGATAAGAATCCCGTTTCCATTGTGCACATTTCCAATGCATGTCTGAACTGCGTTGCGGGTTTCAATGCCCTAGATCAAATACTGTAGGAGCAGTTGCAGAGACAAGAAGTTCAACAGTACCACAATATTTGTTGAACAGACTTACGTACTTACGGACCACTGTATGCCCCTCCTCACTTCTTGGCCGGGGCATAAACACAGAACACCCGGAGAAGAATCCATTGCAGAACTTAGCGTGCTCAAATGCGGCCACAGCGGTAAGAGACCTAATGATGAAGATTCAGCGCTCCTACCCTCAAGGCCACAGAGAACCAAACAAAATGGGCTAATATTCAGCTGTTGGTTTCACAGCTACCAAAATGATCCTAAGTGCAGGTCCAGGTCCCGGTCTAGGCAATGCCTAGATATGTCAGAATCAGGACAGGAATCACATGTTGGGTTTGATAAACAGTGTCGACCCAGATAGACGCCACTGTAGAACCCGGGAAGGGACATGAATTTTTTTTTAATATGTTGTGCGAACAAGATATTAGGTTGTGCGAACAAGATATTATCTTGTGTGCACAAGATAACATGTTGTTCGCACAAGATATATAGATATTATCTTGTGCGGACAACACAATTTATCTTGTGCGGACAACATATTATCTTGTGCGCACAACATATTTCTTGTTTGCACAACATAGATCTTGGGAAGTTGTGCGAACAAGATATTATCTTTTGAGGACAAGATATTATCTTGTTCGCACAACATATTATCTTGTGCGCACAACTTATAAAATAAAAAAAAAATCATGTCCCTTCCCGGGTTCCGTACGCCACAGAAAAAAAAAACATTTGATCACGGTCTACAATAATTTCTTAAAATACTGGGATTTCAGGGTTGGACGGTCGACAAATCAGTGCTGTCACTACAACCCTTAAGGTGCGACTGTTTATGTCGTCTGCTTTATATACTTTTCAAACTTTTTACACCTATTTTTGCATCTAGGCAAACAGTGATGATGCTGATCAAACTGCTCATAGTGGAGCTGTTCGCTCTGGGTCCACATTGTTTGCAACAATGGCAGGCAGTAGAGAACAAAGCAGATGAGAATTGTTGCGATTGGCATCTTAAGGGTCTATCGAATTGAAACGAAATCAACCGAAGCCCGCTGACGGACCTACGCGAACACTTAACCCGTATCTGCTGTTCACGACAACCCCTATCTTTGCAAACAGTCTAGATCCAGATCAGATGGCTTCTGAAGAAGGCATCTGATCAGGATCTACACTGTTTGGCATTTAGTTTATGAATTTGTAGCAATAAATTAATTCAAGTAATTTGATTGGCTGACAGACAGAACTGGGTGGGGCTTAAATGAATATTCAGTAAGATAAGGGTTAACATTTTTAGCTTTATTCAGGCCAGCAAAACAAGCCTTACGACATACCTTTAATAAAAAGGCAGTTAAGTGGTCCAAATGTTTTGCCCCGAAAAAAAAAACTTTCCAGCAAAGCTTGTTTTGCATTTACGCTTGAGCTCTATCAATGGAATATTGTAAATGCAGTAAGATGAATCTGTTGTGTTGCCCTTTTTTGTACCAAATGGAATCTTCCTCCTTATATATAGCATGAGTCCATTTCAAAATTTAGGGGTGTCAGGTTATGTTTTCTTCAAAATTGACTAAGAAAATGGCTGAACTTTTTGCAAACCGTGTAGGCCCTGATCAGACGCGGCACTGTTTGCCCTGGTACCCGTTTTGGGGTTTCCGGTACTAAATGGGTTAGTTTTGTTTGTTTGATTTGAGGTTTAACGTCCCCGTCAACACTGTAAAGGTCATTTTGGAGACGTTGCTTCCAATTTTGAGGGACTTTTACCCGACATTGAGATGAAATGACATCTCAAGCCCTGTCGCCCAATGAAACCAATAGGATTTATTAGCATGGACGGTCCGCCTCGCACCGCGGTTCCTGGACAGGCTTAGATCCTCTAAGCGGTTTACCATTACTAGTGTGCGGGCCGGATTCAGCTCTGCGTGGAAGCATCATGCAGCCCATATATTTCTTCAAGCCCCTATGGGCGGGGGCAGCTAAATGGGTTAGTACATACGTACATGATGTATACTGAAGCTGAAATTGTTTTGGGCTGGATCAAGAAAGCCATCACGAAAACACGCCTATATAATTTTGACCCCCTATAACACCACTTTTATATAGTAAAACTGGGGTTTACAGAGGTATACATTATTTTCCTTATTCCTGCTCTAAGACATAGGTTGTGGGTACCCGTTAGAACCGCCTCGAGAACCGCCTCGTCGAGGCGGTTCTAACGAGTACCCAAAACCTATGTTCCGAGCAGAAATAAGAAAAATATCACAATTTTTCATCTTAAAATTTTCATTTTTTCGGCGATAAAGGTAGCAATGTATTTGTATAGGCGTGTTTGCGTAATGTAAAACTAAAGATAAATCAAGTGGAGAACCTCCAAAATGCTATTAGTGCAACAACGGCTCCTGACTGGTGAATTATCAAACCTTGATTAGATACATAAACAGACGCCACACAAGGCAACATAGGTGTCTGATCAGGTCTACACTTAAAATACTGGCGTCTTAGGGTTGAACAAAAAGTCTAAGTTCAGGACTATTTTCCCAGCCTAAACACAGAGACAGTAAACCCACCATCACGGAAACACGCCTATATAATTTTGACCCCCCCCGGACCCTACGTTTATATAGTAAAACTAACTGGGGTTTGCCGGGGTAAACCATATGTTTCTTATTTCTGTTCTTAAATGTAGATTGTGGGTACTCGTTAGAACCGCATCATCGAGGCGGTTCTAACGAGTATCCACATTCTATATTGAAAGCAGAAATTGGAAAAATATCACAACTATTCATCTTATTTCTTATTTTTATTTATTTATTTATTTATTTATTTATTTATTGCGGTAAGGTTTACAATACATTCGCATAGGATTGTATTCGTAATGAAGTACTCTCAGTGCTTTGATTCTACTTTTGGACCCTTGAACATAGCCATTTCCATCATGTAATTGTGTCCGCTCCAAAACTCTGGCTCTGTTGGACAGATCTTCATGAAACGTCATACAGGCGTTTGAATGTTAAACATAGTCATTTCTACCTTGTACTCATGTCCTCTCTGTAATTTGAAAACTTGACCCCGCCCATTGAAAAAATAGATTGGGCTGCCATGATTCTTCCACGCAGAGCTGAAGCCGACCGCACATGCGTACTGATAAACCGCTTAAAGGTTCTAAGCCTGCCCAGAAAAGGTTATGCGAGTCGGACCGTCCAAAAATATAAACCCTATTGGTTTCATTAGGCGACAGGCTTGTGATGTCATTTCACTTCAGTGTCGGTTAAAAGTCCGTAAAAATTGGAAGCAGCGTCTCCAAAATGACCTGTACAGTGTTGATTGGGACGATAAACCTCAAATAAAACAAAAACAAAATAAGTTGAAAACTATTCTAGATATTTTCATGAAATCTCTCAAAAATGTAAAGCACTATGAGACGACATACAGAACACAAGAACCATAACTCTTGTTAACCTACTTCTGAAATTTTGGCCTTTAGAACCTATTAAATATTGAAAATAGCCATTTCTCTGTGTTTGCTCTGTAAGTTGAAAACCGTTTCAAAACATTTTGATGAAACTTCACAAAAATGTAACGCATTATGAGTTGAGGTTCAGAACACATTTACGTAACTGTATCTCATCTACGTATACGTCTGGAGTTACGGCCCTTTGAATGCCGAAAAGGTGATTTCTGTAATATATTTCTGTCCGCTCCATAACTTCTTTTGAGACATTTTCTTGAATGTTTATGCAAATGTTCTCACCATGATATGTTATACAGAAAACAAGAACCATAACTCTGAATTATCTGCTTTTGCAATCACCTCCCTTTGAACATTGAAAATAGTGCGCCTGGTCACAAACTTGTGCCCTTTCTACAATAAGAAATTTTCTTGAAGCCTTGGAAAAATGTGAAAAACAATACAAGATAAAATGAGCACAAGAACCGTAAGTCCGGCTTAGTCATATTTTAAGTTATGGCTCTTTGAACATTTAAAGTAACAGTTTCTGTGATATATTTGTATCTACTCTGTAAATTCAAAAACCCAAGAAGCAAGAGTTGTCTTCCTTGTTCATTACACCTCGTCTCAATGCCATTCATGCACCTCAAATTTCCATAGGGTTTGGGAGATATGGTCCGGACACGGTTTACTATAAGGAACTAAGTCAAGGGCAGATAATTCAAAAACCAAAAGAGCAAGAGTTGTCTTCCTTGTTCATAGCACATCGTCTCAATGTCATGCATGCACCTGTAAAGTTTTATAAATATATTCCATAAGATTTTGGAGTTATTGCCAGGACACATTCTACTATAAGGAACTTAGTCAATGGGCAGATAATTCAAAAACCAAAAAAGCAAAAGTTGTCTTCCTTGTTCATGACACACCGTCTCCATGCCATGCATGCACCTGTGAAGTTTCAAAAATATATTCCATACGGTTTAGGAGTTAGGGCCCGGGCACGAAGTGGTACGGACGGACATGACACATCTTCTAATTGCCATGCAGACACCTCTAAAGTTTCATAAATATATTCCATACGGTTTAGGAGTTATGGCCCGGACACAGTTTACGATAAGGAACAAAGTCAAGGGCGGATAATTAAAACAACACATAAAAGCAAGGTTTGTCTTCCTTGTTCATTACACATCGTCTCAATGCCACGTATGCACCTGTAAAGTTTCAAAAATATATTCCATTCGGTTTAGGAGTTATTGACCGGACACAAAGACGGACGGATGAACCAGGGGTTACATTGAAATCCACCATTCGGACGGACGGACAGACGAACAGGGGTCACAGTTAATGCCCTTCCGCTATTCTTCGAATAGGCGGGGGCATAATAAAGAAAAGGAAGAGTCCACTAGCATACAATGGAATTAAATGAGACTGATTTTTTTGCATATTCTAGAGTTTGCAATAAACAATTCGAACCTCTTTCAAATTGATGGCTCGATTGTCTCTAAGTGTAGGATGAAAAATTCTCTTTAATGGGTACTTAAATTTTTAAGCAGTGTAGATCCTGATCAGACGCAACGTACTGCGATGTCTGATCTCTGTGTACATTGTTTGTCAATGTCCCTACGGATAGTCCTTTTACGCAGCACCCTGATGTCTCAGCGACCAGAATACCATGGCTATAAATAACCACTGCCAGGATTTCATAGACGATCAGTGATAGTCACGTGGGCACTCGCTGGGAACAGTAACTAACAGTCGATCACAAAACAGTTTTTTTTAGTCAGTTGTTCATTTGATTATTTACACGTGTTTATGCGTTTCCATTGTTTTCGACCCCAAAATATAGAGCATCAGATATCTGACAGTTAGGTCAGTATATACAGTAAGAAAGTAGACATCCTACAGGCCAAAGAAGTGCCAAGGGGAATTTGTTTATTTAATGATAAGACTACTTGCTGGCTGTACAAAAATTGATCAATATTTGATGGTGTTGTATGCTAGTTGGCTTGGTTTCCTGAGGCGAAATCTTCATCAGTGTCCTCAGGATGCAAAGGAGGCGACATATGAAGGACTTGTTCGCCCAATCTTGGAATATGGTAGTAAAATCAGGAACCCCAGTGGAGTGGTCCTTAATGAAGAAATTGAAAAAAGTTTTGAACAGAGCTGCTAGATATGTAACAAGCTTTGAATCTGGGAGCATGACTGGAATACTAGGAAATTAAGATGGGAGTCTCTAAAGAAAAGGATAAAAGCCGATAGGCTCATGGTTTTATACAGAGGTCTAAAGGGTGCTGCCACCATTCCAACAGATACCTTATTCCCCAAGCTAGGCACTATAGAAATCACCATTCATTGGCGTTCCAGACTCTTACTACAAGGAGACTCGTTCTTCCCCAGAGCAATTAGAGATTGATATGTCCTTCCCGATTCGATTATTTTGACAGCTGAAGGTGCGATGATTGTGTAGCTAAGTTTACCTCTTTGGTTAGAGCTAGGGACTAACTTCCCATATCATAGGTCCTGGTGTATGAATGCCATTTGACGTGTCACCAATGAGGCGGTTCTAACGAGCACCAAAAACCTATGTTCTGAGTATAAATAAGAACAATATCACAAATTTTCATCAAAACAAGAGCTGTCACTATAGGTGATCAATGCCCACCCCCCCCCACACACACGCCCCCCATGGGAGCCAAATTCTGAGTTTTTGCAAATTTTCAAGGGGAGATAATTCAGCCAAAAATGACAACAGAGTTATTACTCTTGGTCAGAATGTAGCCCTTGTGATGGTGAATAAGAGTGTGAAGTTTCATGGGGCTAGGTCAAATAATTTGAAGTTATAATCAAGGTTAAAGTTTTTGTGACAGACAGACAGACAAACAAACATACGTGACGGACAGACAGACAAACAGACAGACAGGGCAAATACTATATGCCCCCCCCCACCGAATCAAAGGTTCTCGGGGGGGGGGCATAAAAATAAAATGCACTTTATCATATGACGTCGCGTCTGAGAGTGTAATACCGCCATGTAATATTTTCGATAATCCACTAATGGATTAAATATGCAAATTAGCTAGATACGTTCCGTAACGATATATGTACGACGTCCTTAACGACGTCGCGTTTACTAATGGCGGAATATTGATATTTTTGTAAAACAATCGTGAATAAAATGTCATCTGATTAATAGAATCTTTCATTCGTGCTGATGTTTTATTGAATTTATTAAACTCGTTGAGGAAAAGGAACAAAATGCTCGGCAAGCCTCGCATTTTATCCCTTTTCCTCAACTCGTTTAATAAATTCAATAAAACACGAGCACTCATGTAAGATCCTCTATATATCACACAGATGTATTGTCGTAATGAAGTCCATTCTTACTCTTTCGAAAGACATCCTAAAATTTGCCATTACCTTGAAAATAAGTCAACTCAAACACTATTCCATAGTTCTGGTCAACCATTTCATATAGTCTTCATAGGTTTGCATTCAATCAGCAAGCACGTATCCTGAAATTGAAACTAAACACTTATAATATCAAACAAACCGATATATTTTAAAAAACAATTCGCTTGACATGTCAGGCGAAAGTCATATTGCCATACAGATGAAGAAAGGGCGGAATGCCTGAACGATTATTTTTCGTGGATATTCACAATAAATGACACTGGAGTTCAGATGCCTAATTTTGAATCTAAAACTAGAAACTCCTTAAGTGATATAACATGCTCAGCTCTAGAAATTTCAAATTTGATTAATTTATTAAATTCAAATAAAGCGACCGGTCCTGATCTAATTAGTAGCAAAATGTTAAAGACACTAGCAAACGAGATTTCAGTTTCGTTGGAAATCCAGTTTAATAGGGTGTTTAGAGAGGGGGTGTTGGGAGATATATGGAAAGGGTCTCATGTCTTGCCTTTGCCTAAAAAGGAGGACTTAACCCTTTTCCACTCAGGGATTCTGTGAATCTCGCTGATTTTCACAGTGTTGGCTAATTGGCCGAAACTAGCTAGTCTGGCCCAGCAAAAAATTACACTTCATATTTTCCGGTTCCGTTGTGTATTCCTTGCTTCCAAAGGATAACCCTTTTTGGAACATATCTAACGTCACTACAGCTGGTGTCTAGGAATGTGTGGCGGCCGTAAAAAGTCTCCCTGCCCTACATCAAAGTGTAGTTTATATTTTCTTGTCCTTTGGGATCATTGATTCCATTGTGGAATTTTGAAAATATTTGAGGGTCATTGATGAGGCCTAATTGGCCGAAACTAGCTAGTCTGGCCCAGAAAACATGTACACTTCAAATTTTCCGGTTCTGTTGTGTATTCCTTGCTTCCAAAGGGTAACCCTTTTAAGAACATATTGCACCTGACAGCCACTTCAACTAGCCATTGTTTCATAATGGATGGTCTGTTTTACACCAAACTCGGTATGAATGTTCATTGGGCAGTAGCCTTTCAAATGCAACCTTTCATGACTTGATCATTGTTGTCATGGGAGAGGGGGCATCTCAAAGTTGGCAAAAAGGGTGTTTTCACATCAATTTTGGACCACATTTTAATCTTCACACAGCTGTCAAGGCAACAATTAAGGTGTTTGGCATTGGCCATTTTCAGTTTGCAGCATGTTTTATCAGCATCAATTTTCAGGCATTTTTGACCTCAGACACCCTCAGATATAAATTTTAGCAGCCGGTTGGGCCATAAACCCAAAATTGTTCGGGATGTGAGGGGGGGGGGATTGCCCCCCCCCCTTCAATCCCCCCAGAATATGTTTAGTGGGGAGGCGCGCGAAAAAAAAAAACAGGTCACTTTTTTGCCCAACAAATCCTAAAACAAACATAACTATCCAGGGGGAGATATGCAGATTTTAGGTGCTTCTGGGGCTTAAAATAGGGCGGGGGTGCAGACACGTAAAAACACGTATCTGGGTGGGAAAGGATTAACAAAAGTAACAAACTTCAGATCGGTCTCCCTACATAGCGGAATAGGTAAATTACAAGAAAGAAAAATACATACAAACATTTACAACTTTCTACATAATACATTACGAAAACACGCCTATACAAATACACAGCAATATTTTAAGCCGAAACATGAAGAATTTATGATGAAAAATTGTGATATTTTTCTTATTTCTGCCATAAGAAAAAAAAGGTTCACCCTTGTAAACCCTAGTTGTACTATATAAAAGAGGGGTTCAAAATTATATAGGTGTGTTTTCGTGATGAGAATCTTTTATACAAATACCAATCTGGCTTTCTACCTAATCACTCTACTACTTATCAACTTGTAGATATATATCAGCATATCTGTCAAACGTTCGATAATATTAAATTTTCGTGTATGATATTTTGTGACGGCTCTAAGGCATTCGACAGGGTTTGGCACGAAGGCCTAATGTCATAAATGGTCACTTACTTAACTGGATCGTAATAGATCCCAGAAAGTAATAATTAAATCCTCTACTTCCTCGGCTAGGTAAACTAATGCTGGGGTATCCCAGGTTCTGTTCTTCGGCCCCTATTGTTCTTAGTTTATGTAAACGATATTACAGATTTCCCTATTAAGCTTAACCAGACTTTTTGCTGATGATAGCTCTTTACTCTATTCAGCTTCATCATTGGAAGATCTTATTTTATCAGCATGGGCAAAACAATGGCTAGTTACTTTTAATTCACTAAAGACAGAAGCAGTTCTTTTTACTTTAAAACCTTTTGAGCAGTTTCCAGATATAGTTTTTGACGGAACCCGAATAAAATTTGTCCCGGAACATAAGCATTTAGGTCTAACATGAAGTTGTTATGGTCAATGGTGAAAACATTATCTCAAGCGCAGCGTAAGTAACTGGGATAATGCGTAAACTTTAATATACATTTCACAGGGTTACACTTGACCAAATTTATTTATCGTATGTACTTCCCATTATTGAGTATTCTTGCATTGTTTCGGATGGATTGTCAGCCCAAGACCGCCAGTCCTCGGAAAAACTACAGCACGAAGCAGCTCGCATTGCAACGGGTCATACTAGGTCGATATCCCTAGATAATCTTTAGGAAAGGGCTATTGCCAGTTAACTGGCAATAGCGGTTTTACGTATAAATGGTTATTGCCAGATAATTGGCAATAACAATTTTAACGTAAAACCGCTATTGCCAGTTGGCTTGCATAATTATTTCATTCCCGTCATTACGTGTTCAGTAACTACTGTTATGACTGTAAAAGCTTACATGCATATGCTTGTTCTAGACTGGTTGGTCTTGTGTAATTCGACTAAGATACGAATCGTTGCTGTATGGCAAAGCATTTCAATATTTTGCACTATTATATGCATTGTCGACTTAATTTAGTATTTTATTCAACTCGTTTTGGGAAGATGTGGATATTTTTTCTGATTGTTTCTGCTATGGACAGCATCAATTAATATTTCTGTTTTTCTAATTGCTGTTCAAAACATAGATCATGGATACTATTTAGCCCAGAATACCTTTTTATGGCGTTATAAAAAGGCATCTTCAAACATAGCCACTGAACACACAACGTGAATGTATCACCATAGCAACGTCTTTGTAGCAACATGACGTTGCATCGACGTTTGTGCGACGTTACCTAGACGCCATGTGCCCGCTGTGATTAAACTGATCTGCCTTATTGGTGGCACGGACCACATTTATATTTGGTGGCTTTCATGCGAGTATACACGGCCTATGTTTTAGAACAGAAACTACGTAGATCAACAGTCGATGTTATACCATCGCAAATTCCCGCTTTTTCTATGAATAACACTAATGACTATGTTTTAGCTAGCCAAAACTACCTGTAAGTTAAAATAGATGCAAAGAACATTCTGACTGATAAGCAAAGTTTCAGAAGTGTACGCAACTCTTATAGTTTAGAAGATATGGCAAAGTTATACTCTTTGACCTGTTGACCTTGGGGTTATGTTGAGGTCCACCAACAGTATCCCAATTTATTCTATATTCAAACAGCCATCCAGAAGTGTAACTCCAATAGTTTAGACGATATGGCAAAGTCATACTTGTTTACCTTTGACCTTGGGGTCATGTTGAGGTCAAGGTCACACCGAAAGTATCAAAATTTATTATATATTCCAAGGGCCATCCAATTAACCAAAGTTTCAGAAGTGTAGCTCCAATAATTTAGGAGATATGGCAAATCATACTTTCTGACCTTTGACATTGGGGTCATGTTGAGGTCAAGGTCACAAAATAGCAGCCCACTGCCATCTACATACCATTTACTATCCACATGCAAAGTTTCAAAAGTTTTACTTTAGTGGTTGCAGAGGAGATCCATTTACAAGAAACGTGACGGACGGACAGACGGTACGAAAACAATATACCCGATTTTTCTTCGAAAAAGCGGATATAATAAGAAGAGATGTAATCTTTGTAATCCCAGCTTCATTACAGAAACACCCAACATACAGAAAACCATTCTTGAACTCACTAGTAACAAATATTTTGCATGGAAATAAATATGATTGCTCAGGCAGAATAAGGTTGATGTTAAATATCTAAATTAACGAAGACACCTAGGCATGGTTTAGTGTAATACATAGTAGAACTGTGGTTTACAGGTGCATACATTATTTTCCTTATTTCTGCACTAAAAACATAGATTAGAGATACTCGTTTGTTCCTAATGTCTATGTAAAAAATATCGAAATTATCATTTTTTTTCGGTAGTAAAATTTTCAACTACTCGTATTTGAATAGGCGCCCTTTGGTAATGAATATTTCATTGCAATGACTAGTTGAGTTTTAATAATGTTATGTTTTTACCGAGTAGAAAATAATGGACACATAAAGAGAGTCTTTAATCCATTCGCATACATGTAGAACTACAACAGACAACTGATCTCTGCAAGCTGCATTTTTTAGCATATAGCTTATTATATTAGATGGGTATATGCCACTTGTTTTTGATATAACCTTTTAACTGGTAATAGCGGTTTTACGTTAAAATGACTATTGCCAGTTATCTGGGTGTTATATTTCGGACATAAATCCTACTTTGGTAAGTTTGTTTGTTTGTTTGATTTGGGGTTTAACGGCCGAGTCAACACTATTTTAGGTCATTTTGAGCCGGGCAGTTTACACTTTCCTTGGCAGGCTTATACGTAAGCGGTTAACCAGTGCAGTGCACATTCTTTCGCCAGAAACTGGCAACTGCCCTTCTTGAATCAGCGGAAGGGAGAGAATGATCGTAGAAAAGATTCACGATCAATCTCAACGAAAGAATGTTGCCGACCCCGACAGGCATCGAACTCGCGTCCTCCTGATCACCAGTCAGACGCGCATTCAACTGAGCTACCGAGGCCGGTCATCCCATCTTCTGTCCCTTGACAATAACCTTCGTGAAACACCTAATCTAAATTCTTTTAACCATTATCTTGCATCACGACAACCCTATCTTTGCAAACAGTGTAGATCCCGATCAGAAGAAGCCATCTGATCAGGATCTACACTGTTTGGCATTCAGTTTATGAATTTGTAGCAATAAATTACATCAAGTAATTTGATTGGTTGATAGACAGAAATGGGTGTGGCTTAAATGAATATTCAGCAAGATAAGGGTTAAATAGCAAGCTAAGAATTTTTATTTTTTAAACGCTTACGTTCCAACCTATTTCATGGAAGGCGAACGGTACATTTCAGCACTGCACGACAGAATAAGAAATAATTGTAGTTATCTGAAAAACGATCTGTATACAAATCACTTGGCTCAAAGTCCTAACTGCAACTGCACAGAAGTTAGCGAGGATACTGAGCATTTCTTCTTTGCTTGTTCCAATTTTACAAGAGAACGAATTACTTTCTTTCATTCGACACGGACATTTCATCCGTTCAATTAAAATAAGGTTCTGTTTGATGATACATTATCAGCTCAAGATACTGGTACTCTTTTTAAAGCCGTGCAAACGTATAATAAAACACGGAGATTTAGCCAAAATGCTTAATTTTACTTAATTCATATTGTATAACACTTTTATTCACCATATTTGAAAGCCCCCGCCCATAGGGGCTTGAAGAAATATATGGGCTGCATGATGCTTCCACGCAGAGCTGAATCCGGCCCGCACACTAGTACTGGTAAACCGCTTAGAGGATCTAAGCCTGTCCAGGAACCGCGGTGCGAGGTGGACCGTCCATGCTAATAAACCCTATTGGTTTCATTGGGCGACAGGGCTTGAGATGTCATTTCATCTCAATGTCGGGTCAAAGTCCCACAAAATTGGAAGCAACGTCTCCAAAATGACCTTTACAGTGTTGACGGGGACGTTAAACCTCAAATCAAACAAACAATTCACCATATTTGCATTATTTGCTGGCTCCCAGCTTGCACATTGTCAATATTGAAAAAACAGATAACCAGACACCCCTGACCTTTCTGGTTACCTGTTTTTCTAACTCTGGTGATAACCTTCAGACTAGGAACCAGCAAATAATGCAAATAAGGTGAATAGGTTCCTTGAAGACATGCAATTAGCAATTTATTTATTTAAGTTGTTGGTTTATCTATCTGATATAAATCTGCGTTTTATGTAGTTTGCTTGCACGTGTCATGAATAGCCATGTTCATACGTGTATGTTCTACATGTATTGAGCCCCGCCAAGAGAATTTGTGTCTTCGAGCATTCCGTCAGGACAAATTTTAACTGCGCATGCCCAGCCATTCAGAGGGGCCAGGGATATGGCTTTCTGTCTGAAGGTTCCTCTTGATTCACTGCTTGTATGAGCGAGCAGCGAAGGTTCTGGCGAGACTGCGCGGATGCGCAGGCTCGCCTGAACCTTCGCTGCTCGCATAGGCGATAAGTACCAAAATCGCTTGACGGGGCCCTATTAGTGTCAACCTTGTATATTGAGGGCCGTAACTAATGTTGTGAGAACTTGTGACCCGACCCATTTGCGTTGTTGTAGCAACAAAATATGATTAAACTAAACTGTCTATGTTTTTTCAGCAGAAATAAGAACAAGAGCCGTCACCAGACAGCATAGCTCGCCTGTTTCGCGCCGTCAACATAGTAGGTAAAATTACTGAACCATGAAATATAGGTCAAACACACCTAGATACATTTTGAGGTCAGTGACCAGGTCGCATGGAACATATATGCCAAATATTATATTTCAGAATCACAATATTTATTATTTATAAGGCAAAATCAATGAACAATGATAATAGGTCACACTGACCTAGATATATTTCTATGTCAATCTTCTCGTCACATGGAACTTATAATTCAGGACTGAAGTTTCTAAAAAAAAAATAGTATTCAATTTGGCCGAGTCACTGAATCATGAAATTTAGGTCACACTGACCAAGATATAATTTCGAGGTCAATCATGGGGTCACATGGAATAAATAATCCAGGCATGATGTTTCTTCATGAAAAATTATTAAAGATAATAGGCAAATCACTGAACCATGAAATATAGGTAACATTGACCTAGATATTTTTTGAGGTAAATCATGGGGTCACATGGAACTAATAACCCAGGTATGACATTTCTCCATCAAATAGTAATAAAGATAATAGGGAAAATCACTGAACCATGAAATATAGGTCACAATGACCTGGATTTATTTTGTGGTCAATAATCAGGTCACATTGAATAAATAATCCAGGTGTAACATTCCTTCATCAAATAGTATTCAAGATAATAGACAAAATCACTGAACCATGAAGTATAGGTCACAGTGACCTAGACATATTTTAAGGTCAAGCATGGGGTCACATGGGACTAATAACCCAGGTATGACATTTCTCCATCAAATAATATTCAAGATAAAAGACAAAATCACTGAACCATGAAATATAGGTCACACTGACCTAGCTATATTTTGAGGTCAATCATGGGGTCACATGGAATCAAGGTATGACATCTCTCCATCAAAAGTATTCGAGATAAAAGACAAAATCACTGAACCATGAAATATAGGTCACACTGACCTAGTTATATTTTGGGGTCAATTATCCGGTCACATGGAACTTATAATCCAGGTATGACATTTCTGCATCAAATAGTATTCGAGATAATAGGCAAAATCACTGAGCCATGAAATATAGGTCAGACTGACCTAGATATATTTTGTGGTCAATTATCAGGTCACATGGAACTAATAATCCAGGTATGACATTTCTCCATCAAATAGTATTCGAGATAATAGTCAAAATCACTGAACCATGAAATATAGGTCACAGTGACCTAGATATAATTTGAGGTCAATCATGGGGTCACATGGAACTAATAACCCAGGTATGACATTTCTCCAACAAATAGTCTTCAAGATAAAAGGCAAAATCACTGGACCGTGAAATAGAGATCACCATGACCTTCACCCTTTTACACTTGAACTAATGTCACTTTGTTGGCTGATGCACACGCACGCGCACGCCATCCGAGGTGACAACAATAGCTCTCCATGTTCTTCGTACAGGCGAGCTATTCAAGATAATAGACAAAATCACTGAACCATGAAATATAGGTCACAGTGACCTAGACATATGTTAAGGTCAAGCATGGGGTCACATGGGACTAATAACCCAGGTATGACATTTCTCCATCAAATAATATTCAAGATAAAAGACAAAATCACTGAACCATGAAATATAGGTCACACTGACCTAGCTATATTTTGAGGTCAATCATGGGGTCACATGGAACTAATAATCAAGGTAAGACATCTCTCCATCAAAAAGTATTCGAGATAAAAGACAAAAATACTGAACCATGAAATATAGGTCACACTGACCTAGTTATATTTTAGGGTCAATTATCCGGTCACATGGAACTTATAATCCAGGTATGAAATTTCTCCATCAAATAGTATTCGAGATAATAGTCAAAATCACTGAACCATGAAATATAGGTCACAGTGACCTAGATATAATTTGAGGTCAATCATGGGGTCACATGGAACTAATAACCCAGGTATGACATTTCTCCAACAAATAGTCTTCAAGATAAAAGGCAAAATCACTGGACCGTGAAATATAGATCACCATGACCTTCACCCTTTTACACTTGAACCAATGTCACTTGGTTGGCTGATGTATAACCAATTCTGTCTATAACTTGTTAGCATAAGGGAAAGGTATACAACAAATTACAAAGTTGTCCTAGATTTTGACCCCTAGCCCCACCCCATCCCCACTCTCAGGCATGAACCCAGTAGGGGGTGTTATCTTGGAATCTCATAAGACACTCCCAGGTATCCAAGTTGTAAATATGAATGCTTTGTGATGAGTGACTGCAGAGATATAAGCATTTCAAAAACTTTAACACAGTATTACATAGGTGTTCTAGATTTTGACCCCAAGCCCCACCCCGGGGCATGACCCCAGGGGTCTGTTATCTTTGAACATCAGAAGACCCTCCTAGGTACTAAAGTTCCAAATATGAGTGCTCTGTGATTAGTGACTGTTGAGATATAGGCATTTGAAAACCTTTAACACAGTTTGACGCGCACGCGCACGTGCACACGCACGCGCACGCCATCCGAGGTGACAACAATAGCTCTCTATGTACTTCGTACAGGCGAGCTAAAAATAATATAGTCTCCTGTAAACCCAGTTCTACTATATTACACTATACCATGCCTAGGTGTCCTCATTTACTTTGATATTTAACAGCAACTTTATACGCCTGAGCAATCTTTATTTCCATGCAAAATAGAAATAGAAAATTGATGCTGTCCATGGCAGAAACGAGGTGATTAACCATTATCTTGCTGAATATTCATTTAAGCCAAACCCATTTCTGTTTATCAACCAATCATATTACTTGATGTAATTTATTGCTACAAATTCATAAACTGAATGCCAAACAGTGTAGATCCTGATCAGATTCAAAAGCCATCTGATCTAGATCTTCACTGTTTGCAAAGATAGGGGTTGTCGTGAACAGCAAGATAAGGGTTAAAATATATGTACTAAATCAAGTCAACAATACATAACATGTTACAAAATAGAATAGCGCAGTCGATGGCGCGCCATCGCATATCCCCACGCTTCCTCAAGAGCCCAACTCCGTGGGCCCACCCATAGGATGTGATCAAAATTCCCAAAGGGTCAAGCACTCCCCAGACCAAACATCTATCAGTTCCCAAAGTTTCAAGTTTCTATCTATGGTCAAAGAAGGTCAAGTGGAATTTGTTTATTTAATGATAAGACTATTTGCTGGCTGTACAAAGATTGGTCAATATTTGATGGTGTTGTATGCTAGATGGCTTGGTTTCCTGAGGTGAAATAATCATCAGTGTCCTCAGGATGCACAACAGGCGACATATAAAGGACTTGTTCGCCCAATCTTGGAATATGGTAATTGTATCTGGTACCCCAGTGGAGTTGTCCTTAACATTACGCAAACACGCCTATACAAATACATTGCCACCTTTATCGCCGAAAAAAAAGAAAATTTTATGATAAAAAAATGTGATATTTTTCTTATTTCTGCTCCAAATATAGACTGTGGGCACTCGTTAGAACCGCCTCGATATTTTTCTTATTTCTGCTCCAAATATAGAGGCGGTTTAAACGAGTACCCACAATCTATACTTTAGAGCAGAAATAAGAAAAATAAGGTGTACCCCCGGAAATAAAAGTGGGGTTCAAGGGGGGGGGGGCAAAATTATATAGACGTGTTTTCGTGATGATGAAGAAATTGAAATAAAGTTATGAACAGAGCTGCTAGATATGTAACAAGCTTTGCATCCTGGAGCATAACTGGAATACTAGGAAATTAAGATGGGAGTCTCTCAAGAAAAGGATAAAAGCCGGTAGGCTCATGGTTTTATACAGAGGTCTAAAGAGTGCTGCCCCCATTCCATCAGATACCTTATTCCCCAAGCTAGGCATTATAGAAATCACCATTCATTGACGTTCCAGACTCTTATTACAAGAAGACTCGTTCTTCCCCAGAACAATTAGAGATTGGTATGTCCTTCCCGATTCGATTATTTTGACAGCTGAAGGTGCGATGATTGTGTACCTAAGTTTACCTCTTTGGTTAGAGCTAGGGACTAACTTCCCGTACCATAGGTCCTGGTGTATGAATGCCATTTGACGTGTCACCAGTAACAATTCTGATTCTAACACCAGGGTGACAACATTATTTCTATTCCAGGCCAAAACTACGGATTTCCTTAGCTGGTGTGCTAGAATCAACCATATATAGTTTAAGGGGGTAAACATTTTCCTTATTCCTGCTCCAAGACATAGGTTGTGGTTATTCGTTTGAACCGCCTCAATGAGGCGGTTCTAACGAGCACCCAAAAGCTATGTTCTGAGTATAAATAAGTAAAAGATCACAATTTTTTTTCAGACCAAGAGCTGTCACTATAGGTGACATATGACCCCCGTGGGAGCCAATTTCTGAGTTTTTTTGCAAAATTTCAAGGGGAGATAATTCAGCCAAAAATGACAACAGAGTAATGACTCTTGGTCAGAGTGTAGCCCTTGTGATGGTGAATTAGTGTGTGAAGTTTCATGGGGCTAGGCCAAATACTTTTGAAGTTATAATCAAGGTTAAAGTTTTTGTGACGGACAGACAAACAAACAGACGTCACTGACAGACAGACAGACAGACAGGGCAAATGCTATATGCCCCCCCCCCACCCCACGAATCAAAGGATGTGTTGTCGTAATGAAGTACATTCTTACGCTTTCGAAAGACATTCTAAAATTTGCCATTACCTTGAAAAGAAGTCAGTCAACACAAACACTATTCCGTAGTTCTGGTCAACCATTTCATATAGTCTTCATAGGTTTGCATTCAATAAGCGAGCACGTATCCTGAAATTGAAACTAAAACTTATAATATCAAACAAACTGATACATTTTAAAAGACAATTTGCTTGACATGTCAGGCGAAAGTCATATTGCCATACAGATGCAGAAAAGGCGGAATGCCTGAACGATTATTTTTGGTGGATATCCACAATAAATGACACTGGAGTTCAGATGCCTAATTTTGAATCTAAAACTAGAAACTCGTTAAGTGATATAACATGTTCAGCTCTAGAAATTTCAAATTTAATTAATTTATTAAATTCAAATAAAGCGACCGGCCCTGATCTAATTAGTAACAGAATGTTAAAGACACTAGCAAACGTGATTTCAGTTTCGTTGGTAATCCTGTTTAATAGGTTGTTTAGATAGGGGGTGTTTGGAGATATATGGAAAGCGTCTCATGTCTTGCCTTTGCCTAAAAAGGGGGACTTAACAAAAGTAAAAAATTTCAGATCGGTCTCTCTACTTAGCGGAATAGGTACATTACAAGAAAGAAAAGTACATAAAAAAAATTACAACTTTCTACAAGATACGTTACGAAAACACGTCTATACAAATACAAAGCAATATTTTTAGCCAAAACAGGAAGATTTTGTGATGAAAAATTGTGATATTTTTCTTATTTCTGTTGAAACTATAGATCAAGGGTACTCGTTAGAACCGCCTCATGGAGGCGGTTCTAACGGGTACCCACAATCTATATTTTAGAGCAGAAATAAGAAAAATAAGGTTCACCCCTGTAAACCCGAGTTGTACTATATAAAAGAGGGGTTCAAGGGGGTCAAAATTATATAGGTGTGTTTTCGTGATGAGAATCTTTTATACAAATACCAATCTGGCTTTCTACCTAATCACTCCACTACTTATCAACTTGTAGATATATATCAGCATATCTGTCAAACGTTCGATAATATTCAATTTTCGTGTATGATATTTTGTGACGGCTCTAAGGCATTCGACAGGGTTTGGCATGAAGGCCTAATTTTCCAACTGAAACAGAAAGGCATAAATCGTCAGTTACTTAACTGGATCGTAATAGATCCCAGAAAGTAATGATTAAATCTTCTATTTCCACGGCTAGGTACCGGCCCCGATAGCTCAGTTGGTAGAGTGTCCGCTCCGGGGAACGGGACGTCAGGGGTTCGATCCCGGGCCGCGACATACCAAAGTCGTTAAAAATTGTAGTAGCTGCTCCTCGCTTGGCACTCAGATTTACGGGGTAGAGCTAGGACTGGTCGACCCAGTGTCAGGATAATGTGACTGGGTGTAGTATCATGTAATGTGTCTGGGACATGATACTTCAGTGAGGCAGCACTATAAAAGTGAGCATTGAGCTCCCTGTCGCAACCAGACACCGTCGTGATATGACTGAAACATTGCTGAAAACGACGTTAAACCCGAATTCACACACACACTCCACGGCTAGGTAAACTAATGCTGGGGTATCCCAGGTTCTGTTCTTGGGCTCCTATTGTTCTTAGTTGATGTAAACGATATTATAGATTTCCCTATTAAGCTTATTCAGACTTTTAGCTGATGATAGCTCTTTATTCTATTCAGCTTCATCATTGGAGGATCTTCTTATTTTATCGGCATGGGCAAAACAATTGCTAGTTACTTTTAATTCACTAAAGACAGAATCGCAGTTCTTTTTAATTTAAAACCTTTTGAGAAGTTTCCAGATATAGTTTGTGACGTAACCCCAATAAAATTTGTCCCGGAACATTAGCATTTAGGTCTAACTTAAATATACATTTCACAGGGTTGCACTTAACCAAATCTATTTATCGTTTGTACTTCCCATTATTGAGTATTCTTGCATTGTTTGGGACGGGCTGTCAGCCCAAGACTGCCAGTCTTTGGAAAAACTACAGCACGAAGAAGCTCGCATTGCAACGGGTCATACTAGATCGATATCCCTAGATAAACTTTAGGAAAGGGCTATTGCTGTTAACTGGCAATAGCGGTTTTACGTATAAATGGCTATTTGGGGAATGGCCCGTGGCACCCTGGGGGAGGGGGGGTGCATGCTGGTATCACTGATTGCGTCTTATCATAAGGAACAAGAATACATGGTTATGGGGTGGGGCTCTGAACAGTTTCTCAGATATATGGTCTTTTGTGAAGTCGAGGGGTGGAGCATGCCCCGGGCACGCCCTGCGTGACCCCTAGGTTGGTGTCACTGAATGTGTCTTATCATAAGGAACAAGAATATATATGGTTTAGGAGTGGGGGTCTGTAAGGTTTCTGTAATATTTTGCCTTTATGAAGTGAAGGGGGTTGGGCATGGCCCCGGCACATCCCTGGGGACCACCAAGTTGGTGTCACCGACTGCAACTTATCATAAGGAATGAGAATATATATGGTTTAGGGGTGGGGATCTCAATGGTTTCTGAAATAAATGGCATTTTATGAAGTGGAGGGGTGGGGAATGTCCCCGGCATATCCTGGGGGACCCACAGGTTGGTGTCACTTAATGCGTCTTATCATAAGGAACAAGAGTATATATGGTTTAGGGGTCTGTGATAAATGGTCTTTTATGAAATGGAGTGGATGGGGCATGTCCCCGGCACATCCCGGGGGACCCCCAGGATGGTGTCACTTAATGCATCTTATCATAAGGAACAAGAATATAGATGGTTTAGGGGTTGGGATCTGTAAGGTTTCTGAGATATAAGGCATTTTATGAAGTGGAGGGGTTGGGCATGGCCCGGCACAACCTAGGGGACCCCCAGGTTGACATAAAAGCATATGGCTAAGAGAAGTTTACTCAAGGAACATTTCTATGTAAATTGTGTCAAAATGTCTGCAATGACTTGGCAGTAAATGCCATTTTTCAGTTTTACACATTATAAGTCAATGGAAACTCTAAGTTGCCATAGCAACAAAATTGAAAGGCCAAATTTCATAAAAAAAAAAAAACACAAAACCTGTAAAGGCAAAAATGGTGAATATTTTCATAAAGTCTCAGCCCCTAGAGCATATGGTTTCTGAGGAGATGATTTTTAAGTATTTTTTTTCTATTTTTTTGCATTATGGGTTCCATGGCAACCAACAAAAACAAGCAGTAGGCCTAAAATCATATGGCAGATAGTAGATTGCCTATGGAACATTTCTATGAAAGTTGTGTCAAAATATCTGCAATGACATGGCAGTAAATGCCATTTTTCATTTTTCCCCATTATCAGTCTATGGAAACTAAGTTGCCATAGCAACCAACCTAAAAAGCCGATTTTTATAAAAAAAAAAAAAAACACAAACTTTCAATCCCCCAGCCCAAGAATGCTACAGATAAAATTTGGGCCCAATCGGCCCAGTAGCTTCAGAGGAGACGTCGTGTTTAAGTGGTAACGACGACGACGCAGACGCGGACGCAGACCTCGACGACGACGGACAATGTCCATCCTATAAGCTACCCTGGAGCCTTCGGCTCTGGTGAGCTAACAAGCTTTGAATCTGGGAGCATGACTGGAATACTAGGAAATTAAGATGGGAGTCTCTCAAGAAAAGGATAAAAGCCGGTAGGCTCATGATTTTATACAGAGGTCTAAAGGAGGCTGCCAGCATTCCAACAGATACCTTATTCCCCAAGCTAGGCACTATAGAACATCACCATTCATTAGCGTTCCAGACTCTTACAACAAGAAGACTCGTTCTTCCCCAGAACAATTAGAGATTGGTATGTCCTTCCCGATTCGATTATTTTGACAGCTTAAGGTGCGATGATTGTGTAGCTAAGTTTACCTCTTTGGTTAGAGCTATGGACTAACTTCCCATATCATAGGTCTTGGTGTATGAATGCCATTTGACGTGTCACCAGTAACAATTCTGATTCTAACACCAGGGTAACAACATTATTTCTATTCCAGGCTAAAACTACGGATTTCCTTGGCTGGTGTGCTAGAATCAACCATATATAGTTTAAGGGGGTAAACATTATTTTTCTTCTTCCTGCTCCAAGACATAGGTTGTGGGTATTCGTTTGAACCGCCTCAATAAGGCGGCTCTAACGGGCACCCAAAACCTATGTTCTGAGTATAAATAAGAAAAATATCACAAACCAGTGCTTCAGCTGAAGTGCACGACCCGACGGATGCTTTTAGCTTTATGAGTGTTACAATATATTGGTATGGCGGCCATTTGGTCATGTGACCTGGACCTAAAACGGTTCCCCCAATAAATGCGCCTTATCGTAAGGAGCAAAAATATATCTTATACTTTAGTACTGTATTCTGAATCGTTTGCAGGATAAAATGCATTATCACTTTTCCAATACAAAAGCATATGTGTCAAAGTTTGACCTAGGCACAAAGAAGGTCAAGGTCAACCCAGGGTCACCGTTTTAGCAATTTATGATGGGCCTAAGTCAAAGATGCTATTTATTAAGTTTCGAGGAAATCTTCCCAGTGGTTCTGGAGAAGACTATTTTTGAAGGGTTTTTACCATATATGGCTTGGCGGCCATTTCAGTCAAGTGACCTGGACCCCATGAGCAAATTTTGGTTTACCCTATCCCATAGAGGCTCCATATGAAATTTGACTTCAATCGGCCCTACGATTTCCGAGGAGAAGCAGTTCGAAAATGTTCACATTTTTCGCCTCGGCGAGGCTATACTAAATGGAATGTAATATTTGGCAAGTTCATTGGTTAGATCTCATTGATATCTATCAGTATGCCAAAAAGTGTTTAAATATTCCAAGCGGTTAAGTCACTATCACCAATTTTCACAAACGGGTTACGGACGGACAGACTGACAGAATGACAGAATGACAAGGTGATTTTAGGGCACTCTTAGAAAATCAACCGACTTCAGTCGGTCGCTTTTTCTGCGGGTCGTGCAATTTTCATCAGAACAAGAGCTGTCACTATAGGTGACCAATGCCCCCCATGGGAGCCGATTGATGAGTTTTTGCAAAATTTCAAGGGGAGATAATTCAGCCAAAAATGACAACAGAGTTATGACTCTTGGTCAGAATGTAACACTTGTGATGGTGAATAAGTGTGTGAATTTTCATGGGGCTAGGTCAAATACTTTTTGAAGTTATAATCAAGGTTAAAGTTTTTGCTACGGACAGACAGACCAACAAACAGACGTGACGGACAGACAGACAAACAGACAGACAGGGCAAATACTATATCCCCCCCCCCCGAATCAAAGGTTCTCGGGGGGGGGGGGGGGCATAAAAAATAAAATGCACTTTATCACATGACGTTGCGTCTGAGAGTGTAATACCGCCATGTAATATTTTCGATAATCCACTAGTGGATTAAATAATTTTTTATGCAAATTAGCTAGATACGTTCCGTAATGTTATATGTACGACGTCCTTAACGACGTCGCGTTTACTAATGGCGGAATATTGATATTTTTGTAAACAATCGTGAATAAAATGTCATCTGATAAATAGAATATTTCATTCGTGCTGATGTATTTTTTGGATTTATTAAACTCGTTGGGGAAAAGGAACGAAATGCTCGGCAAGCCTCGCATTTTAACCCTTTTCCTCAATTCGTTTAATAAATTCAATAATACATGAGCACTCAAGTAAGATCCTCTATATATCACACAGATGTATTGTCGTAATGAGGTACTTTCTTACTCTTTCGAAAGACATCCTAAAATTTGCCATTACCTTGAAAATAAGTTAGTCAATACAAACACTATTCCATAGTTCTGGTCAACCATTTCATATAGTCTTCATAGGTTTGCATTCAATCAGCGAGCACGTATCCTGAAATTGAAACTAAACACTTATAATATCAAACAAACTAATACATTTTAAAAGACAATTTGCTTGACATGCCAAACAGATGAAGAAAAGGCGGAATGCCTGAACGATTATTTTTCGTGGATATCCACCATAAATGACACTGGAGTTCAGATGCCTAATTTTGAATCTAAAACTAGAAACTCGTTAAGTGATATAACGTGTTCAGCTCTAGAAATTTCAAATTTAATTAATTTATTAAATCCAAATAAAGCGACCGGCCCTGATCTAATTAGTAACAGAATGCTGAAGACACTAGCAAACGAGATTTCAGTTTCGTTGGAAATCCTGTTTAATAGGTTGTTTAAAGAGGGGTGTTTGGAGATACATGTATATGGCAAGGGTCTCATGTCTTGCCTTTGCCTAAAAAGGGGGACTTAACCCTTTACCACTCAGGGATTTTGTGAATTTCGCTGATTTTCACAATGTTGCACCTGACAGCAACTTCAACTAGCCAGTTTCATAATGGGTGGTCTGTTTTACACAAAACTCGGTATGAATGTTCATTGAACATTAGCCTTTCAAATGCAAACTTTCATGAATTGATCATTGTTGTCATGGTAAAGAGGGGGCATCTCAAAGTTGGCAAAACGTGTGTTTTCACATGGATTTTTGACCATATTTTAATCTTCACACAGCTGTCAAGGCAACAATTAAGGTGTTTGGCACTGGCGATTTTCAATGTTTGCAGCATGTTTTATCAGCATCAATTTTCAGGCATTTTTGACCCCAGACACCCTCAGATATAAATTTTAGCAGCCGGTCGGGCCTTACACCCAAATTTTTCGGGATTTGAGGCCCCCCCCCCCCCCCCTTCAAACCCCCCAGAATATTTTTGGTGGGCAGGCAGTCGAAACAACAGGTCACTTTTTTGCCCAACAAATCCTAAAGCAAACATAACTATCCAGGGGTAGAAATGCAGATTTTAGGTTTTTCTGGGGCTTAAAATGGGGCGGGGACGTAGCCACGTAAAAACACGTATCTGAGTGGGAAAGGGTTAACAAAAGTAACAAACTTCAGATCGGTCTCTCTACTTAGCGGAATAGGTAAATTACAAGAAAGAAAAGTACACAAAAAACATTTACAACTTTCTACATGATACATTACGAAAACACGAATACACAGCAATGTTTTAAGCCGAAACATGAAGATTTTACGATGACAAATTGTGGTATTTTTCTTATTTCTTCTCAAAATTTAGATCGTGGGTACTTGTTAGAACGCCTCATCGAGGCGGTTCTAACGTGTACCCACAATCTATATTTTAGAGCAGAAATAAGAAAAATAAGGTTCACCCCTGTAAACCCGAGTTGTACTATATAAAAGAGGGGTTCAAGGGGGTCAAAATTATATAGGTGTGTTTTCGTGATGAGAATCTTTTATACAAATACCAATCTGGCTTTCTACCTAATCACTCCACTACTTATCAACTTGTAGATATATATCAGCATATCTGTCAAACGTTCGATAATATTAAATTTTCGTGTATGATATTTTGTGACGGCTCTAAGGCATTCGACAGGGTTTGGCATGAAGGCCTAATTTTCCAACTGAAACAGAAAGGCATAAATGGTCAGTTACTTAACTGGATCGTAATAGATCCCAGAAAGTAATGATTAAATCTTCTATTTCCACGGCTAGGTACCGGCCCCGATAGCTCAGTTGGTAGAGTGTCCGCTCCGGGGAACGGGACGTCAGGGGTTCGATCCCGGGCCGCGACATACCAAAGTCGTTAAAAATTGTAGTAGCTGCTCCTCGCTTGGCACTCAGATTTACGGGGTAGAGCTAGGACTGGTCGACCCAGTGTCAGGATAATGTGACTGGGTGTAGTATCATGTAATGTGTCTGGGACATGAAACTTCAGTGAGGCAGCACTATAAAAGTGAGCATTGAGCTCCCTGTCGCAACCAGACACCGTCGTGATATGACTGAAACATTGCTGAAAACGACGTTAAACCCGAATTCACACACACACTCCACGGCTAGGTAAACTAATGCTGGGGTATCCCAGCTTCTGTTCTTGGGCTCCTATTGTTCTTAGTTGATGTAAACGATATTATAGATTTCCCTATTAAGCTTATTCAGACTTTTAGCTGATGATAGCTCTTTATTCTATTCAGCTTCATCATTGGAGGATCTTCTTATTTTATCGGCATGGGCAAAACAATTGCTAGTTACTTTTAATTCACTAAAGACAGAAGCGTAGTTCTTTTTAATTTAAAACCTTTTGAGAAGTTTCCAGATATAGTTTGTGACGTAACCCCAATAAAATTTGTCCCGGAACATTAGCATTTAGGTCTAACTTAAATGTACATTTCACAGGGTTGCACTTAACCAAATCTATTTATCGTTTGTACTTCCCATTATTGAGTATTCTTGCATTGTTTGGGACGGGCTGTCAGCCCAAGACTGCCAGTCTTTGGAAAAACTACAGCACGAAGTAGCTCGCATTGCAACGGGTCATACTAGGTCGATATCCCTAGATAAACTTTAGGAAAGGGCTATTGCTGTTAACTGGCAATAGCGGTTTTACGTATAAATGGCTATTTGGGGAATGGCCCGTGGCACCCTGGGGGAGGGGGGGGGGTGCATGCTGGTATCACTGATTGCGTCTTATCATAAGGAACAAGAATACATGGTTATGGGGTGGGGCTCTGAACAGTTTCTCAGATATATGGTCTTTTGTGAAGTCGAGGGGTGGAGCATGCCCCGGGCACGCCCTGCGTGACCCCTAGGTTGGTGTCACTGAATGTGTCTTATCATAAGGAACAAGAATATATATGGTTTAGGAGTGGGGGTCTGTAAGGTTTCTGTAATATTTGGCCTTTATGAAGTGAAGGGGGTCGGGCATGGCCCCGGCACATCCCGGGGGACCACCAAGTTGGTGTCACCGACTGCAACTTATCATAAGGAATGAGAATATATATGGTTTAGGGGTGGGGATCTCAATGGTTTCTGAAATAAATGGCATTTTATGAAGTGGAGGGGTGGGGAATGTCCCCGGCATATCCTGGGGGACCCACAGGTTGGTGTCACTTAATGCGTCTTATCATAAGGAACAAGAGTATATATGGTTTAGGGGTCTGTGATAAATGGTCTTTTATGAAATAGAGTTGATGGGGCATGTCCCCGGCACATCCCGGGGGACCCCCTGGATGGTGTCACTTAATGCATCTTATCATAAGGAACAAGAATATAGATGGTTTAGGGGTTGGGATCTGTAAGGTTTCTGAGATATAAGGCATTTTATGAAGTGGAGGGGTTGGGCATGGCCCGGCACAACCTAGGGGACCCCCAGGTTGACATAAAAGCATTTGGCTAAGAGAAGTTTACTCAAGGAACATTTCTATGTAAATTGTGTCAAAATGTCTGCAATGACTTGGCAGTAAATGCCATTTTTCAGTTTTACACATTATAAGTCAATGGAAACTCTAAGTTGCCATAGCAACAAAACTGAAAGGCCAAATTTCATAAAAAAAAAAAACACACAAAACCTGTAAAGGCAAAAATGGTGAATATTTTCATAAAGTCTCAGCCCCTAGAGCATATGGTTTCTGAGGAGATGATTTTTAAGTATTTTTTTTTCTATTTTTTTGCATTATGGGTTCCATGGCAACCAACAAAAACAAGCAGTAGGCCTAAAATCATATGGCAGATAGTAGATTGCCTATGGAACATTTCTATGAAAGTTGTGTCAAAATATCTGCAATGACATGGCAGTAAATGCCATTTTTCATTTTTCCCCATTATCAGTCTATGGAAACTAAGTTGCCATAGCAACCAAACTAAAAAGCCGATTTTTATAAAAAAAAAAAACTTTCAATCCCCCAGCCCAAGAATGCTACAGATAAAATTTGGGCCCAATCGGCCCAGTGGCTTCAGAGGAGACGTCGTGTTTAAGTGGTAACGACGACGACGCAGACGCGGACGCAGACCTCGACGACGACGGACAATGTCCATCCTATAAGCTACCATGGAGCCTTCGGCTCTGGTGAGCTAACAAGCTTTGAATCTGGGAGCATGACTGGAATACTAGGAAATTAAGATGGGAGTCTCTCAAGAAAAGGATAAAAGCCAGTAGGCTCATGATTTTATACAGAGGTCTAAAGGAGGCTGCCAGCATTCCAACAGATACCTTATTCCCCAAGCTAGGCACTATAGAACATCACCATTCATTAGCGTTCCAGACTCTTACAACAAGAAGACTCGTTCTTCCCCAGAACAATTAGAGATTGGAATGTCCTTCCCGATTCGATTATTTTGACAGCTTAAGGTGCGATGATTGTGTAGCTAAGTTTACCTCTTTGGTTAGAGCTATGGACTAACTTCCCATATCATAGGTCTTGGTGTATGAATGCCATTTGACGTGTCACCAGTAACAATTCTGATTCTAACACCAGGGTAACAACATTATTTCTATTCCAGGCTAAAACTACGGATTTCCTTGGCTGGTGTGCTAGAATCAACCATATATAGTTTAAGGGGGTAAACATTATTTTTCTTCTTCCTGCTCCAAGACATAGGTTGTGGGTATTCGTTTGAACCGCCTCAATAAGGCGGTTCTAACGGGCACCCAAAACCTATGTTCTGAGTATAAATAAGAAAAATATCACAAACCAGTGCTTCAGCTGAAGTGCACGACCCGACGGATGCTTTTAGCTTTATGAGTGTTACAATATATTGGTATGGCGGCCATTTGGTCATGTGACCTGGACCTAAAACGGTTCCCCTAATAAATGCGCCTTATCGTAAGGAGCAAAAATATATCTTATACTTTAGTACTGTATTCTGAATCGTTTGCAGGATAAAATGCATTATCACTTTTTCAATACAAAAGCATATGTGTCAAAGTTTGACCTAGGCACAAAGAAGGTCAAGGTCAACCCAGGGTCACCGTTTTAGCAATTTATGATGGGCCTACGTCAAAGATGCTATTTATCAAGTTTCGTGGAAATCTTCCCAGTGGTTCTGGAGAAGACTATTTTTGAAGGGTTTTTACCATATATGGCTTGGCGGCCATTTCAGTCAAGTGACCTGGACCCCATGAGCAAATTTTGGTTTACCCTATCCCATAGAGGCTCCATATGAAATTTGACTTCAATCGGCCCTACGATTTCCGAGGAGAAGCAGTTCGAAAATTTTCACATTTTTCGCCTCGGCGAGGCTATACTAAATGGAATGTAATATTTGTCAAGTTCATTGGTTAGATCTCATTGATATCTATCAGTATGCCAAAAATTGTTTAAATATTCCAAGCGGTTAAGTCACTATCACCAATTTTCACAAACGGGTTACGGACGGACAGACTGACAGAATGACAGAATGACAAGGTGATTTTAGGGCACTCTTAGAAAATCAACCGACTTCAGTCGGTCGCTTTTTCTGCGGGTCGTGCAATTTTCATCAGAACAAGAGCTGTCACTATAGGTGACCAATGCCCCCCATGGGAGCCGATTGATGAGTTTTTGCAAAATTTCAAGGGGAGATAATTCAGCCAAAAATGACAACAGAGTTATGACTCTTGGTCAGAATGTAACACTTGTGATGGTGAATAAGTGTGTGAATTTTCATGGGGCTAGGTCAAATACTTTTTGAAGTTATAATCAAGGTTAAAGTTTTTGCTACGGACAGACAGACCAACAAACAGACGTGACGGACAGACAGACAAACAGACAGACAGGGCAAATACTATATCCCCCCCCCCGAATCAAAGGTTCTCGGGGGGGGGGGGCATAAAAAATAAAATGCACTTTATCACATGACGTTGCGTCTGAGAGTGTAATACCGCCATGTAATATTTTCGATAATCCACTAGTGGATTAAATAATTTTTTATGCAAATTAGCTAGATACGTTCCGTAATGTTATATGTACGACGTCCTTAACGACGTCGCGTTTACTAATGGCGGAATATTGATATTTTTGTAAACAATCGTGAATAAAATGTCATCTGATAAATAGAATATTTCATTCGTGCTGATGTATTTTTTGGATTTATTAAACTCGTTGGGGAAAAGGAACGAAATGCTCGGCAAGCCTCGCATTTTAACCCTTTTCCTCAATTCGTTTAATAAATTCAATAATACATGAGCACTCAAGTAAGATCCTCTATATATCACACAGATGTATTGTCGTAATGAGGTACTTTCTTACTCTTTCGAAAGACATCCTAAAATTTGCCATTACCTTGAAAATAAGTTAGTCAATACAAACACTATTCCATAGTTCTGGTCAACCATTTCATATAGTCTTCATAGGTTTGCATTCAATCAGCGAGCACGTATCCTGAAATTGAAACTAAACACTTATAATATCAAACAAACTAATACATTTTAAAAGACAATTTGCTTGACATGCCAAACAGATGAAGAAAAGGCGGAATGCCTGAACGATTATTTTTCGTGGATATCCACCATAAATGACACTGGAGTTCAGATGCCTAATTTTGAATCTAAAACTAGAAACTCGTTAAGTGATATAACGTGTTCAGCTCTAGAAATTTCAAATTTAATTAATTTATTAAATCCAAATAAAGCGACCGGCCCTGATCTAATTAGTAACAGAATGCTGAAGACACTAGCAAACGAGATTTCAGTTTCGTTGGAAATCCTGTTTAATAGGTTGTTTAAAGAGGGGTGTTTGGAGATACATGTATATGGCAAGGGTCTCATGTCTTGCCTTTGCCTAAAAAGGGGGACTTAACCCTTTACCACTCAGGGATTTTGTGAATTTCGCTGATTTTCACAATGTTGCACCTGACAGCAACTTCAACTAGCCAGTTTCATAATGGGTGGTCTGTTTTACACAAAACTCGGTATGAATGTTCATTGAACATTAGCCTTTCAAATGCAAACTTTCATGAATTGATCATTGTTGTCATGGTAAAGAGGGGGCATCTCAAAGTTGGCAAAACGTGTGTTTTCACATGGATTTTTGACCATATTTTAATCTTCACACAGCTGTCAAGGCAACAATTAAGGTGTTTGGCACTGGCGATTTTCAATGTTTGCAGCATGTTTTATCAGCATCAATTTTCAGGCATTTTTGACCCCAGACACCCTCAGATATAAATTTTAGCAGCCGGTCGGGCCTTACACCCAAATTTTTCGGGATTTGAGGCCCCCCCCCCCCCTTCAAACCCCCCAGAATATTTTTGGTGGGCAGGCAGTCGAAACAACAGGTCACTTTTTTGCCCAACAAATCCTAAAGCAAACATAACTATCCAGGGGTAGAAATGCAGATTTTAGGTTTTTCTGGGGCTTAAAATGGGGCGGGGACGTAGCCACGTAAAAACACGTATCTGAGTGGGAAAGGGTTAACAAAAGTAACAAACTTCAGATCGGTCTCTCTACTTAGCGGAATAGGTAAATTACAAGAAAGAAAAGTACACAAAAAACATTTACAACTTTCTACATGATACATTACGAAAACACGAATACACAGCAATGTTTTAAGCCGAAACATGAAGATTTTACGATGACAAATTGTGGTATTTTTCTTATTTCTTCTCAAAATTTAGATCGTGGGTACTTGTTAGAACGCCTCATCGAGGCGGTTCTAACGTGTACCCACAATCTATATTTTAGAGCAGAAATAAGAAAAATAAGGTTCACCCCTGTAAACCCGAGTTGTACTATATAAAAGAGGGGTTCAAGGGGGTCAAAATTATATAGGTGTGTTTTCGTGATGAGAATCTTTTATACAAATACCAATCTGGCTTTCTACCTAATCACTCCACTACTTATCAACTTGTAGATATATATCAGCATATCTGTCAAACGTTCGATAATATTAAATTTTCGTGTATGATATTTTGTGACGGCTCTAAGGCATTCGACAGGGTTTGGCATGAAGGCCTAATTTTCCAACTGAAACAGAAAGGCATAAATGGTCAGTTACTTAACTGGATCGTAATAGATCCCAGAAAGTAATGATTAAATCTTCTATTTCCACGGCTAGGTACCGGCCCCGATAGCTCAGTTGGTAGAGTGTCCGCTCCGGGGAACGGGACGTCAGGGGTTCGATCCCGGGCCGCGACATACCAAAGTCGTTAAAAATTGTAGTAGCTGCTCCTCGCTTGGCACTCAGATTTACGGGGTAGAGCTAGGACTGGTCGACCCAGTGTCAGGATAATGTGACTGGGTGTAGTATCATGTAATGTGTCTGGGACATGAAACTTCAGTGAGGCAGCACTATAAAAGTGAGCATTGAGCTCCCTGTCGCAACCAGACACCGTCGTGATATGACTGAAACATTGCTGAAAACGACGTTAAACCCGAATTCACACACACACTCCACGGCTAGGTAAACTAATGCTGGGGTATCCCAGCTTCTGTTCTTGGGCTCCTATTGTTCTTAGTTGATGTAAACGATATTATAGATTTCCCTATTAAGCTTATTCAGACTTTTAGCTGATGATAGCTCTTTATTCTATTCAGCTTCATCATTGGAGGATCTTCTTATTTTATCGGCATGGGCAAAACAATTGCTAGTTACTTTTAATTCACTAAAGACAGAAGCGTAGTTCTTTTTAATTTAAAACCTTTTGAGAAGTTTCCAGATATAGTTTGTGACGTAACCCCAATAAAATTTGTCCCGGAACATTAGCATTTAGGTCTAACTTAAATATACATTTCACAGGGTTGCACTTAACCAAATCTATTTATCGTTTGTACTTCCCATTATTGAGTATTCTTGCATTGTTTGGGACGGGCTGTCAGCCCAAGACTGCCAGTCTTTGGAAAAACTACAGCACGAAGTAGCTCGCATTGCAACGGGTCATACTAGGTCGATATCCCTAGATAAACTTTAGGAAAGGGCTATTGCTGTTAACTGGCAATAGCGGTTTTACGTATAAATGGCTATTTGGGGAATGGCCCGTGGCACCCTGGGGGAGGGGGGGGGGGTGCATGCTGGTATCACTGATTGCGTCTTATCATAAGGAACAAGAATACATGGTTATGGGGTGGGGCTCTGAACAGTTTCTCAGATATATGGTCTTTTGTGAAGTCGAGGGGTGGAGCATGCCCCGGGCACGCCCTGCGTGACCCCTAGGTTGGTGTCACTGAATGTGTCTTATCATAAGGAACAAGAATATATATGGTTTAGGAGTGGGGGTCTGTAAGGTTTCTGTAATATTTGGCCTTTATGAAGTGAAGGGGGTCGGGCATGGCCCCGGCACATCCCGGGGGACCACCAAGTTGGTGTCACCGACTGCAACTTATCATAAGGAATGAGAATATATATGGTTTAGGGGTGGGGATCTCAATGGTTTCTGAAATAAATGGCATTTTATGAAGTGGAGGGGTGGGGAATGTCCCCGGCATATCCTGGGGGACCCACAGGTTGGTGTCACTTAATGCGTCTTATCATAAGGAACAAGAGTATATATGGTTTAGGGGTCTGTGATAAATGGTCTTTTATGAAATAGAGTTGATGGGGCATGTCCCCGGCACATCCCGGGGGACCCCCTGGATGGTGTCACTTAATGCATCTTATCATAAGGAACAAGAATATAGATGGTTTAGGGGTTGGGATCTGTAAGGTTTCTGAGATATAAGGCATTTTATGAAGTGGAGGGGTTGGGCATGGCCCGGCACAACCTAGGGGACCCCCAGGTTGACATAAAAGCATTTGGCTAAGAGAAGTTTACTCAAGGAACATTTCTATGTAAATTGTGTCAAAATGTCTGCAATGACTTGGCAGTAAATGCCATTTTTCAGTTTTACACATTATAAGTCAATGGAAACTCTAAGTTGCCATAGCAACAAAACTGAAAGGCCAAATTTCATAAAAAAAAAAAACACACAAAACCTGTAAAGGCAAAAATGGTGAATATTTTCATAAAGTCTCAGCCCCTAGAGCATATGGTTTCTGAGGAGATGATTTTTAAGTATTTTTTTTTCTATTTTTTTGCATTATGGGTTCCATGGCAACCAACAAAAACAAGCAGTAGGCCTAAAATCATATGGCAGATAGTAGATTGCCTATGGAACATTTCTATGAAAGTTGTGTCAAAATATCTGCAATGACATGGCAGTAAATGCCATTTTTCATTTTTCCCCATTATCAGTCTATGGAAACTAAGTTGCCATAGCAACCAAACTAAAAAGCCGATTTTTATAAAAAAAAAACTTTCAATCCCCCAGCCCAAGAATGCTACAGATAAAATTTGGGCCCAATCGGCCCAGTGGCTTCAGAGGAGACGTCGTGTTTAAGTGGTAACGACGACGACGCAGACGCGGACGCAGACCTCGACGACGACGGACAATGTCCATCCTATAAGCTACCATGGAGCCTTCGGCTCTGGTGAGCTAACAAGCTTTGAATCTGGGAGCATGACTGGAATACTAGGAAATTAAGATGGGAGTCTCTCAAGAAAAGGATAAAAGCCAGTAGGCTCATGATTTTATACAGAGGTCTAAAGGAGGCTGCCAGCATTCCAACAGATACCTTATTCCCCAAGCTAGGCACTATAGAACATCACCATTCATTAGCGTTCCAGACTCTTACAACAAGAAGACTCGTTCTTCCCCAGAACAATTAGAGATTGGAATGTCCTTCCCGATTCGATTATTTTGACAGCTTAAGGTGCGATGATTGTGTAGCTAAGTTTACCTCTTTGGTTAGAGCTATGGACTAACTTCCCATATCATAGGTCTTGGTGTATGAATGCCATTTGACGTGTCACCAGTAACAATTCTGATTCTAACACCAGGGTAACAACATTATTTCTATTCCAGGCTAAAACTACGGATTTCCTTGGCTGGTGTGCTAGAATCAACCATATATAGTTTAAGGGGGTAAACATTATTTTTCTTCTTCCTGCTCCAAGACATAGGTTGTGGGTATTCGTTTGAACCGCCTCAATAAGGCGGTTCTAACGGGCACCCAAAACCTATGTTCTGAGTATAAATAAGAAAAATATCACAAACCAGTGCTTCAGCTGAAGTGCACGACCCGACGGATGCTTTTAGCTTTATGAGTGTTACAATATATTGGTATGGCGGCCATTTGGTCATGTGACCTGGACCTAAAACGGTTCCCCTAATAAATGCGCCTTATCGTAAGGAGCAAAAATATATCTTATACTTTAGTACTGTATTCTGAATCGTTTGCAGGATAAAATGCATTATCACTTTTTCAATACAAAAGCATATGTGTCAAAGTTTGACCTAGGCACAAAGAAGGTCAAGGTCAACCCAGGGTCACCGTTTTAGCAATTTATGATGGGCCTACGTCAAAGATGCTATTTATCAAGTTTCGTGGAAATCTTCCCAGTGGTTCTGGAGAAGACTATTTTTGAAGGGTTTTTACCATATATGGCTTGGCGGCCATTTCAGTCAAGTGACCTGGACCCCATGAGCAAATTTTGGTTTACCCTATCCCATAGAGGCTCCATATGAAATTTGACTTCAATCGGCCCTACGATTTCCGAGGAGAAGCAGTTCGAAAATTTTCACATTTTTCGCCTCGGCGAGGCTATACTAAATGGAATGTAATATTTGTCAAGTTCATTGGTTAGATCTCATTGATATCTATCAGTATGCCAAAAATTGTTTAAATATTCCAAGCGGTTAAGTCACTATCACCAATTTTCACAAACGGGTTACGGACGGACAGACTGACAGAATGACAGAATGACAAGGTGATTTTAGGGCACTCTTAGAAAATCAACCGACTTCAGTCGGTCGCTTTTTCTGCGGGTCGTGCAATTTTCATCAGAACAAGAGCTGTCACTATAGGTGACCAATGCCCCCCATGGGAGCCGATTGATGAGTTTTTGCAAAATTTCAAGGGGAGATAATTCAGCCAAAAATGACAACAGAGTTATGACTCTTGGTCAGAATGTAACACTTGTGATGGTGAATAAGTGTGTGAATTTTCATGGGGCTAGGTCAAATACTTTTTGAAGTTATAATCAAGGTTAAAGTTTTTGCTACGGACAGACAGACCAACAAACAGACGTGACGGACAGACAGACAAACAGACAGACAGGGCAAATACTATATCCCCACCCCCCCGAATCAAAGGTTCTCGGGGGGGGGGGGGCATAAAAAATAAAATGCACTTTATCATATGACGTTGCGTCTGAGAGTGTAATACCGCCATGTAATATTTTCGATAATCCACTAGTGGATTAAATAATTTTTTATGCAAATTAGCTAGATACGTTCCGTAATGTTATATGTACGACGTCCTTAACGACGTCGCGTTTACTAATGGCGGAATATTGATATTTTTGTAAACAATCGTGAATAAAATGTCATCTGATAAATAGAATATTTCATTCGTGCTGATGTATTTTTTTTTTGGATTTATTAAACTCGTGGGGGAAAAGGAACGAAATGCTCGGCAAGCCTCGCATTTTAACCCTTTTCCTCAATTCGTTTAATAAATTCAATAAAACACGAGCACTCATGTAAGATCCTCTATATATCACACAGATGTATTGTCGTAATGAAGTCCTTTCTTACTCTTTCGAAAGACATCCTAAAATTTGCCATTACCTTGAAAATAAGTCAACTCAAACACTATTCCATAGTTCTGGTCAACCATTTCATATAGTCTTCATAGGTTTGCATTCAATCAGCGAGCACGTATCCTGAAATTGAAACTAAACACTTATAATATCAAACAAACTGATACATTTTAAAAGACAATTTGCTTGACATGCCAAACAGATGAAGAAAAGGCGGAATGCCTGAACGATTATTTTTCGTGGATATCCACCATAAATGACACTGGAGTTCAGATGCCTAATTTTGAATCTCAAACTAGAAACTCGTTAAGTGATATAACGTGTTCAGCTCTAGAAATTTCAAATTTAATTAATTTATTAAATCCAAATAAAGCGACCGGCCCTGATCTAATTAGTAACAGAATGCTGAAGACACTAGCAAACGAGATTTCAGTTTCGTTGGAAATCCTGTTTAATAGGTTGTTTAAAGAGGGGTGTTTGGAGATACATGTATATGGCAAGGGTCTCATGTCTTGCTTTTGCCTAAAAAGGGGGACTTAACCCTTTACCACTCAGGGATTTTGTGAATTTCGCTGATTTTCACAATGTTGCACCTGACAGCAACTTCAACTAGCCAGTTTCATAATGGGTGGTCTGTTTTACACAAAACTCGGTATGAATGTTCATTGAACATTAGCCTTTCAAATGCAACCTTTCATGAATTGATCATTGTTGTCATGGTAAAGAGGGGGCATCTCAAAGTTGGCAAAACGTGTGTTTTCACATGGATTTTTGACCATATTTTAATCTTCACACAGCTGTCAAGGCAACAATTAAGGTGTTTGGCACTGGCGATTTTCACTGTTTGCAGCATGTTTTATCAGCATCAATTTTCAGGCATTTTTGACCCCAGACACCCTCAGATATAAATTTTAGCAGCTGGTCGGGCCTTACACCCAAATTTTTCGGGATGTGAGGGCCCCCCCCCCCTTCAAACCCCCCAGAATATTTTTGGTGGGGAGGCAGTCGAAACAACAGGTCACTTTTTTGCCCAACAAATCCTAAAGCAAACATAACTATCCAGGGGTAGAAATGCAGATTTTAGGTTTTTCTGGGGCTTAAAATGGGGCGGGGACGTAGCCACGTAGATTTTACGATGACAAATTGTGGTATTGTTCTTATTTCTTCTCAAAATTTAGATCGTGGGTACTTGTTAGAACGCCTCATCGAGGCGGTTCTAACGTGTACCGACAATCTATATTTTAGAGCAGAAATAAGAAAAATAAGGTTCACCCCTGTAAACCCGAGTTGTACTATATAAAAGAGGGGTTCAAGGGGGTCAAAATTATATAGGTGTGTTTTCGTGATGAGGATCTTTTATACAAATACCAATCTGGCTTTCTACCTAATCACTCCACTACTTATCAACTTGTAGATATATATCAGCATATCTGTCAAACGTTCGATAATATTAAATTTTCGTGTATGATATTTTGTGACGGCTCTAAGGCATTCGACAGGGTTTGGCATGAAGGCCTAATTTTCCAACTGAAACAGAAAGGCATAAATCGTCAGTTACTTAACTGGATCGTAATAGATCCCAGAAAGTAATAATTAAATCTTCTATTTCCACGGCTAGGTACCGGCCCCGATAGCTCAGTTGGTAGAGTGTCCGCTCCGGGGAACGGGACGTCAGGGGTTCGATCCCGGGCCGCGACATACCAAAGTCGTTAAAAATTGTAGTAGCTGCTCCTCGCTTGGCACTCAGATTTACGGGGTAGAGCTAGGACTGGTCGACCCAGTGTCAGGATAATGTGACTGGGTGTAGTATCATGTAATGTGTCTGGGACATGATACTTCAGTGAGGCAGCACTATAAAAGTGAGCATTGAGCTCCCTGTCGCAACCAGACACCGTCGTGATATGACTGAAACATTGCTGAAAACGACGTTAAACCCGAATTCACACACACACTCCACGGCTAGGTAAACTAATGCTGGGGTATCCCAGGTTCTGTTCTTGGGCTCCTATTGTTCTTAGTTGATGTAAACGATATTATAGATTTCCCTATTAAGCTTATTCAGACTTTTAGCTGATGATAGCTCTTTATTCTATTCAGCTTCATCATTGGAGGATCTTCTTATTTTATCGGCATGGGCAAAACAATTGCTAGTTACTTTTAATTCACTAAAGACAGAAGCGCAGTTCTTTTTAATTTAAAACCTTTTGAGAAGTTTCCAGATAAAGTTTGTGACGTAACCCCAATAAAATTTGTCCCGGAACATTAGCATTTAGGTCTAACTTAAATATACATTTCACAGGGTTGCACTTAAACAAATCTATTTATCGTTTGTACTTCCCATTATTGAGTATTCTTGCATTGTTTGGGACGGGCTGTCAGCCCAAGACTGCCAGTCTTTGGAAAAACTACAGCACGAAGTAGCTCGCATTGCAACGGGTCATACTAGGTCGATATCCCTAGATAAACTTTAGGAAAGGGCTATTGCTGTTAACTGGCAATAGCGGTTTTACGTATAAGTGGCTATTTGGGGAATGGCCCGTGGCACCCTGGGGGAGGGGGGGGGTGCATGCTGGTATCACTGATTGCGTCTTATCATAAGGAACAAGAATACATGGTTATGGGGTGGGGCTCTGAACAGTTTCTCAGATATATGGTCTTTTGTGAAGTCGAGGGGTGGAGCATGCCCCGGGCACGCCCTGCGTGACCCCTAGGTTGGTGTCACTGAATGTGTCTTATCATAAGGAACAAGAATATATATGGTTTAGGAGTGGGGGTCTGTAAGGTTTCTGTAATATTTGGCCTTTATGAAGTGAAGGGGGTCGGGCATGGCCCCGGCACATCCCGGGGGACCACCAAGTTGGTGTCACCGACTGCAACTTATCATAAGGAATGAGAATATATATGGTTTAGGGGTGGGGATCTCAATGGTTTCTGAAATAAATGGCATTTTATGAAGTGGAGGGGTGGGGAATGTCCCCGGCATATCCTGGGGGACCCACAGGTTGGTGTCACTTAATGCGTCTTATCATAAGGAACAAGAGTATATATGGTTTAGGGGTCTGTGATAAATGGTCTTTTATGAAATGGAGTGGATGGGGCATGTTCCCGGCACATCCCGGGGGACCCCCAGGATGGTGTCGCTTAATGCATCTTATCATAAGGAACAAGAATATAGATGGTTTAGGGGTTGGGATCTGTAAGGTTTCTGAGATATAAGGCATTTTATGAAGTGGAGGGGTTGGGCATGGCCCGGCACAACCTAGGGGACCCCCAGGTTGACATAAAAGCATATGGCTAAGAGAAGTTTACTCAAGGAACATTTCTATGTAAATTGTGTCAAAATGTCTGCAATGACTTGGCAGTAAATGCCATTTTTCAGTTTTACACATTATAAGTCAATGGAAACTCTAAGTTGCCATAGCAACAAAACTGAAAGGCCAAATTTCATAAAAAAAACACACAAAACCTGTAAAGGCAAAAATGGTGAATATTTTCATAAAGTCTCAGCCCCTAGAGCATATGGTTTCTGAGGAGATGATTTTTAAGTATTTTTTTTTTTTTCTATTTTTTTGCATTATGGGTTCCATGGCAACCAACAAAAACAAGCAGTAGGCCTAAAATCATATGGCAGATAGTAGATTGCCTATGGAACATTTCTATGAAAGTTGTGTCAAAATATCTGCAATGACATGGCAGTAAATGCCATTTTTCATTTTTCCCCATTATCAGTCTATGGAAACTAAGTTGCCATAGCAACCAAACTAAAAAGCCGATTTTTATAAAAAAAAAAAAAAACACAAACTTTCAATCCCCCAGCCCTAGAATGCTACAGATAAAATTTGGGCCCAATCGGCCCAGTGGCTTCAGAGGAGACGTCGTGTTTAAGTGGTAACGACGACGACGCAGACGCGGACACAGACCTCGACGACGACGGACAATGTCCATCCTATAAGCTACCCTGGAGCCTTCGGCTCTGGTGAGCTAACAAGCTTTGAATCTGGGAGCATGACTGGAATACTAGGAAATTAAGATGGGAGTCTCTCAAGAAAAGGATAAAAGCCGGTAGGCTCATGATTTTATACAGAGGTCTAAAGGAGGCTGCCAGCATTCCAACAGATACCTTATTCCCCAAGCTAGGCACTATAGAACATCACCATTCATTAGCGTTCCAGACTCTTACAACAAGAAGACTCGTTCTTCCCCAGAACAATTAGAGATTGGTATGTCCTTCCCGATTCGATTATTTTGACAGCTTAAGGTGCGATGATTGTGTAGCTAAGTTTACCTCTTTGGTTAGAGCTATGGACTAACTTCCCATATCATAGGTCTTGGTGTATGAATGCCATTTGACGTGTCACCAGTAACAATTCTGATTCTAACACCAAGGTAACAACATTATTTCTATTCCAGGCTAAAACTACGGATTTCCTTGGCTGGTGTGCTAGAATCAACCATATATAGTTTAAGGGGGTAAACATTATTTTTCTTCTTCCTGCTCCAAGACATAGGTTGTTGGTATTCGTTTGAACCGCCTCAATAAGGCGGTTCTAACGGGCACCCAATACCTATGTTCTGAGTATAAATAAGAAAAATATCACAAACCAGTGCTTCAGCTGAAGTGCACGACCCGACGGATGCTTTTAGCTTTATGAGTGTTACAATATATTGGTATGGCGGCCATTTGGTCATGTGATCTGGACCTAAAACGGTTCCCCCAATAAATGCGCCTTATCGTAAGGAGCAAAAATATATCTTATACTTTAGTACTGTATTCTGAATCGTTTGCAGGATAAAATGCATTATCACTTTTCCAATACAAAAGCATATGTGTCAAAGTTTGACCTAGGCACAAAGAAGGTCAAGGTCAACCCAGGGTCACCGTTTTAGCAATTTATGATGGGCCTACGTCAAAGATGCTATTTATCAAGTTTCGTGGAAATCTTCCCAGTGGTTCTGGAGAAGACTATTTTTGAAGGGTTTTTACCATATATGGCTTGGCGGCCATTTCAGTCAAGTGACCTGGACCCCATGAGCAAATTTTGGTTAACCCTATCCCATAGAGGCTCCATATGAAATTTGACTTCAATCGGCCCTACGATTTCCGAGGAGAAGCAGTTCGAAAATTTTCACATTTTTCGCCTCGGCGAGGCTATACTAAATGGAATGTAATATTTGGCAAGTTCATTGGTTAGATCTCATTGATATCTATCAGTATGCCAAAAATTGTTTAAATATTCCAAGCGGTTAAGTCACTATCACCAATTTTCACAAACGGGTTACGGACGGACAGACTGACAGAATGACAAGGTGATTTTAGGGCACTCTTAGAAAACCAACCGACTTCAGTCGGTCGCTTTTTCTGCGGGTCGTGCAATTTTCATCAGAACAAGAGCTGTCACTATAGGTGACCAATGCCCCCCATGGGAGCCGATTGATGAGTTTTTGCAAAATTTCAAGGGGAGATAATTCAGCCAAAAATGACAACAGAGTTATGACTCTTGGTCAGAATGTAACACTTGTGATGGTGAATAAGTGTGTGAATTTTCATGGGGCTAGGTCAAATACTTTTTGAAGTTATAATCAAGGTTAAAGTTTTTGCTACGGACAGACAGACCAACAAACAGACGTGACGGACAGACAGACAAACAGACAGACAGGGCAAATACTATATCCCCCCCCCCGAATCAAAGGTTCTCGGGGGGGGGGGGGGCATAAAAAATAAAATGCACTTTATCATATGACGTTGCGTCTGAGAGTGTAATACCGCCATGTAATATTTTCGATAATCCACTAGTGGATTAAATAATTTTTATGCAAATTAGCTAGATACGTTCCGTAATGTTATATGTACGACGTCCTTAACGGCGTCGCGCTTACTAATGGCGGAATATTGATATTTTTGTAAACAATCACGAATAAAATGTCATCTGATAAATAGAATATTTCATTCGTGCTGATGTATTTTTTGGATTTATTAAACTCGTTGGGGAAAAGGAACGAAATGCTCGGCAAGCCTCGCATTTTAACCCTTTTCCTCAATTCGTTTAATAAATTCAATAAAACACGAGCACTCATGTAAGATCCTCTATATATCACACAGATGTATTGTCGTAATGAAGTCCATTCTTACTCTTTCGAAAGACATCCTAAAATTTGCCATTACCTTGAAAATAAGTCAACTCAAACACTATTCCATAGTTCTGGTCAACCATTTCATATAGTCTTCATAGGTTTGCATTCAATCAGCGAGCACGTATCCTGAAATTGAAACTAAACACTTATAATATCAAACAAACTGATACATTTTAAAAGACAATTTGCTTGACATGCCAAACAGATGAAGAAAAGGCGGAATGCCTGAACGATTATTTTTCGTGGATATCCACCATAAATGACACTGGAGTTCAGATGCCTAATTTTGAATCTAAAACTAGAAACTCGTTAAGTGATATAACGTGTTCAGCTCTAGAAATTTCAAATTTAATTAATTTATTAAATCCAAATAAAGCGACCGGCCCTGATCTAATTAGTAACAGAATGCTGAAGACACTAGCAAACGAGATTTCAGTTTCGTTGGAAATCCTGTTTAATAGGTTGTTTAAAGAGGGGTGTTTGGAGATACATGTATATGGCAAGGGTCTCATGTCTTGCCTTTGCCTAAAAAGGGGGACTTAACCCTTTACCACTCAGGGATTTTGTGAATTTTCGCTGATTTTCACAATGTTGCACCTGACAGCAACTTCAACTAGCCAGTTTCATAATAGGTGGTCTGTTTTACACAAAACTCGGTATGAATGTTCATTGAACATTAGCCTTTCAAATGCAACCTTTCATGAATTGATCATTGTTGTCATGGTAAAGAGGGGGCATCTCAATGTTGGCAAAACGTGTGTTTTCACATGGATTTTTGACCATATTTTAATCTTCACACAGCTGTCAAGGCAACAATTAAGGTGTTTGGCACTGGCGATTTTCACTGTTTGCAGCATGTTTTATCAGCATCAATTTTCAGGCATTTTTGACCCCAGACACCCTCAGATATAAATTTTAGCAGCCGGTCGGGCCTTACACCCAAATTTTTCGGGATGTGAGGCCCCCCCCCCCTTCAAACCCCCCAGAATATTTTTGGCGGGGAGGCAGTCGAAACAACAGGTCACTTTTTTGCCCAAAAAATCCTAAAGCAAACATAACTATCCAGGGGTAGAAATGCAGATTTTAGGTTTTTCTGGGGCTTAAAATGGGGCGGGGACGTAGCCACGTAAAAACACGTATCTGAGTGGGAAAGGGTTAACAAAAGTAACAAACTTCAGATCGGTCTCCCTACTTAGCGGAATAGGTAAATTACAAGAAAGAAAAGTACACAAAAAACATTTACAACTTTCTACATGATACATTACGAAAACACGAATACACAGCAATATTTTAAGCCGAAACATGAAGATTTTACGATGACAAATTTTGGTATTTTTCTTATTTCTTCTCAAAATTTAGATCGTGGGTACTTGTTAGAACGCCTCATCGAGGCGGTTCTAACGTGTACCGACAATCTATATTTTAGAGCAGAAATAAGAAAAATAAGGTTCACCCCTGTAAACCCGAGTTGTACTATATAAAAGAGGGGTTCAAGGGGGTCAAAATTATATAGGTGTGTTTTCGTGATGAGAATCTTTTATCCAAATACCAATCTGGCTTTCTACCTAATCACTCCACTACTTATCAACTTGTAGATATATATCAGCATATCTGTCAAACGTTCGATAATATTAAATGTTCGTGTATGATATTTTGTGACGGCTCTAAGGCATTCGACAGGGTTTGGCATGAAGGCCTAATTTTCCAACTGAAACAGAAAGGCATAAATCGTCAGTTACTTAACTGGATCGTAATAGATCCCAGAAAGTAATAATTAAATCTTCTATTTCCACGGCTAGGTAAACTGATGCTGGGGTATCCCAGGTTCTGTTCTTGGGTCCCTATTGTTCTTAGTTTATGTAAACGATATTACAGATTTCCCTATTAAGCTTAACCAGACTTTTTGCTGATGATAGCTCTTTTAATTCACTAAAGACAGCAGCAGTTCTTTTTACTTTAAAACCTTTTGAGCAGTTTCCAGATATAGTTTTTGACGGAACCCCAATAAAATTTGTCCCGGAACATAAGCATTTAGGTCTAACATGAAGTTGTTATGGTCAATAGTGAAAACATTATCTCAAGCGCAGCGTAAGTAACTGGGATAATGCGTAAACTTTAATATACATTTCACAGGGTTGCACTTAACCAAATTTATTTATCGTATGTACTTCCCATTATTGAGTATTCTTGCATTGTTTGGGATGGGTTGTCCGCCCAAGACTGCCAGTCCTCGGAAAAACTACAGCACGAAGCAGCTCGCATTGCAACGGGTCATACTAGGTCGATATCCCTAGATAAACTTTAGGAAAGGGCTATTGCCAGTTAACTGGCAATAACAATTTTAACGTAAAACCGCTATTGCCAGTTGACTTGCATAATTATTTCATTCCCGTCATTGCGTGTTCAGTAACTACTGTTATGACTGTAAAAGCTTACATGCATATGCTTTTTCTAGACTGGTTGGTCTTGTGTAATTCGACTAAGATACGAATCGTTGCTGAATGGCCAAACATTTCAATATTTTGCACTACGATATGCATTGTCGACTAAATTTAGTATTTTAATCACCTCGTTTTGGGAAGATGTGGATATTTTTTTCTGATTGTTTCTGCTGTGGACAGCATCAAGTTTCTATTTCTATTTTTCTAATTGCTGTTCAAAACATAGATCATGGATACTATTTAGCCCGGAATGCCTTTTTATGGCGTTATAAAAAGGCATCTTCAAACATAGCCACTGGACACACAACGTGAATGTATCACCACAGCAACCTCTTTGTAGCAACATGACGTTGCATCGACGTTTGTGCGACGTTACCTAGACGCCATGTGCCCGCTGTGATTAAACTGACCTGCCTTATTGGTGGCACGGACCACATTTATATGTTGGTGGCTTTCATACGATTATACACGACCTACGTTTTAGAACAGAAACTAGATCAACAGTCGATGATATCACTAATGACTATGTATTAGCTAGGCAAAACTACATGTAAGTTACAAAAGTTGCAAAGAACATTCTGACTGATAAGCAAAGTTTCAGAAGTGTAACTCTTATAGTTTAGAAGATATGGCAAAGTTATACTTTTTGACCTGTTGACCTCGGGGTTATGTTGAGGTCCACCAACAGTATCCCAATTTATTCTATATTCCAACAGCCATCCAATAACCAAGTTTCAGAATTGTAACTCCGATAGTTTAGACGATATGGCAATCTCATACTTTTTGACCTTTGACCTTGAGGTCATGTTGAGGTCAAGGTCACACCAAAAGTATCCAAATTTATTCTATATTCCAAGGGCCATCCAATAACCAAAGTTTCAGAAGTGTAACTCCAATAGTTTAGAAGATTTGCCAAATCATACTTTTTGACCTTTGACCTTGGGGTCGAGGTCACACCAAAAGTAGCCCGACATATTCTATATTCCAAGGACCATCCAATAAACAAAGTTTCAGAATTGTAACTCCAATAATTTAGGAGATATGGCAAATCATACTTTTTGACCTTTGACCTTGGGATAATGTTGAGGTCAAGGTCACAAAAAGTAGCCCACTGCCATCTACATACCATGTACTATCCGCATGCAAAGTTTCAAAAGTTTTACTTCAGTGGTTGCAGAGGAGAACCATTTACAAGAAACATGACGGACGGACGGACGGACGGACTGACTGACGCCCACTCAACTCTGGTGCGAAAACAATATACACGATTTTTCTTCGAAAAAGCGGGTATAATAAGAAGAAATAATGTACTCTCTGTAATCCCAACTTCATTACAGAAACATGCAACATACAGAAAACCTTTCTTGAACTCACTAGTAACAAATATTTTGCATGGAAATTAATTTGATTCCTCAGGCAGACTAACGTTGTTGTGAAATATCTAAGTTAATGAAGACAGCTATACATGGTTATATGTATTATATAGCAGAACTGGGGTTTACAGGGGTATACATTATTTTCCTTATTTCTGCACAAAAACAGAGATTAGAGATACCCGTTAGTTCCTAGTCTATGTGGAGCAGAAATATGAAAAATATCGAAATTTTCCTTTTTTTTTCGGTAGTAAAATTTTCCACTATATTTGAATAGGCGTCCTTTGGTAATGAATATTTCATTGCAATGAATAGTTGTGTTTTAATATTGTCATGTTTTTAGCGGATAATAAATAATGGAAACATAAAGAGAGTCTTTAACCAGTGCTTCAGCTGAAGTGCACGACCCGCCGGATGCTTTTAGCTTTATGAGTGTTACCATATATGGGTATGGCGGCCATTTTGGTCATGTGACCTGGACATAAAACGGTTATCCCAATAAATACGCCTTATCGTAAGGAGCAAAAATATATCTTATACTTCTGTACTGTATTCTGAATCGTTTGCAGGATAAAATCCAACACAAAAGCATATGTGTCAAAGTTTGACCTAGGCACAAAGAAGGTCAAGGTCAACCCAGGGTCACCATTTTAGCAATTTATGATGGGCCTACGTTCGAGATGCTATTTATCAAGTTTCGTGGAAATCTGCACAGTGGTTCTGGAGAAGACTATTTTTGAAGGGTTTTTACCAAATATTGCTTGGCGGCCATTTTGGTCATGTGACCTGGACTCCATGAGGAAATTTTGGTTTCCCCCATCCCGTAGAGGCTCCATATGAAATTTGACTTCAATCGGCCCTACGATTTCCGAGGAGAAGCAGTTCGAAAATTTTCACATTTTTCGCCTCGGCGAGGCTGTACTAAATGGAATGTAATATTTCGCAAGTTCATTGATAAGATCTCATTGGTATTTATCAGTATGCCAAAAATTGTTTAAATATTCCAAGCAGTTAAGTCACTATCACCAATTTTCACAAACGGGTTACGGACGGACAGATAGACAGACCATATATGGCTTGGCGGCCATTTTGGTCATGTGTCCTTGACCCCATGAGCAATTTTTGGTTTCCCCATCCCATAGAGGCTACATATGAAATTTGATTTCAATCGGCCCAACGGTTTCCGAGGAGAAGCAGTTCGAAAATTTTCACATTTTTCGCCTCGGCGAAGCTATACTAAATGGAATGTAATATTGCGCAAGATCATTGGTTAGATCTCATTGATATCTATCAGTATGCCAAACATTGTTTAAATATTCCAAGCGGTTAAGTCACTATCACCAATTTTCACAAACGGGTTACGGACGGACAGACAGACAAACCATATATGGCTTGGCGGCCATTATGGTCATGTGACCTTGACCCCATGAGCAAATTTTGGTTTCCCCCATCCCATAGAGGCTCCATGTGAAATTTGACTTCAATCGGCCCAACGGTTTCCGAGGAGAAGCAGTTCAAAAATGTTCGAAAATTTTCACATTTTTCGCCTCGGCGAGGCTATACTAAATGGAATGTAATATTTCGTAAGTTCATTGGTTAGATCTCATTGATATCTATCAGTATGCCAAAAATTGTTTAAATATTCCAAGCGGTTAAGTCACTACCACCAATATTCACAAACGGGTTACGGACGGACCCAAAGAAGCTCAAGGTCAACCCAGGGTCACCATTTTAGCAATTTATGATAGGCCTACATCCCAGATGCTATTTATCAAGTTTCGTGGAAATCTGCCCAGTGGTTCTGGAGAAGACTATTTTTGAAGGGTTTTTACCAAATATTGCTTGGCGGCCATTTTGGTCATGTGACCTGGACCCATGAGGAAATTTTGGTTTCCCCCATCCCGTAGAGGCTCCATATGAAATTTGACTTCAATCGGCCCAACGATTTCCGAGGAGAAGCAGTTCGAAAATTTTCACATTTTTCGCCTCGGCGAGGCTGTACTAAATGGAATGTAATATTTCAAGTTCATTGATAAGATCTCATTGATATTTATCAGTATGCCAAAAATTGTTTAAATATTCCAAGCGGTTAAGTCACTATCACCAATTTTCACAAACGGGTTACGGACGGACAGATAGACAGACCATATATGGCTTGGCGGCCATTCTGGTCATGTGTCCTTGACCCCATGACCAAATTTTGGTTTCCCCCATCCCATAGAGGCTACATATGACATTTGATTTCAATCGGTCCAACGGTTTCCGAGGAGAAGCAGTTCGAAAATTTTCACATTTTTCGCCTCGGCGAAGCTATACTAAATGGAATGTAATATTTCGCAAGTTCATTGGTTAGATCTCATTGATATCTATCAGTATGCTAAATATTGTTTAAATATTCCAAGCGGTTAAGTCACTATCACCAATTTTCACAAACGGGTTACGGACGGACAGACAGACAAACCATATATGGCTTGGCGGCCATTATGGTCATGTGACCTTGACCCCATGAGCAAAGTTTGGTTTCCCCCATCCCATAGAGGCTCCATGTGAAATTTGACTTCAATCGGCCCAACGGTTTCCGAGAAGAAGCAGTTCAAAAATGTTCGAAAATTTTCACATTTTTCGCCTCGGCGAGGCTATACTAAATGGAATGTAATATTTCTTAAGTTCATTGGTTAGATCTCATTGATATCTATCAGTATGCCAAAAATTGTTTAAATATTCCAAGCGGTTAAGTCACTATCACCAATTTTCACAAACGGGTTACGGACGGACCCAAAGAAGGTCAAGGTCAACCCAGGGTCACCATTTTAGCAATTTATGATAGGCCTACATCCCAGATGCTATTTATCAAGTTTCGTGGAAATCTGCACAGGTGTTCTGGAGAAGACTATTTTTGAAGGGTTTTTACCATATATGGCTTGGCGGCCATTTTGGTCATGTGACCTGGACCCCATGAGCAAATTTTGGTTTCCCTATCCCATAGAGGCTCCATATGAAATTTGACTTCAATCGGCCCAACGGTTTCCGAGGAGAAGCAGTTCGAAAATTTTCACATTTTCGCCTCGGCGAGGCTATACTAAATGGAATGTAATATTTCGCAAGTTCATCGGTTAGATCTCATTGATATCTATCAGTATGCCAAAAATTGTTTAAATATTCCAAGTGGTTAAGTCACTATCACCAATTTTCACTTACGGGTTACGGACGGACAGACAGACAAACCATATATGGCTTGGCGGCCATTTTGGTCATGTGACCTTGACCCCATGAGCAAATTTTGGTTTCCCCCATCCCATAGAGGCTCCATATGAAATTTGACTTCAATCGGCCCAACGGTTTCTGAGGAGAAGCAGTTCAAAAATGTTCGAAAATTTTCACATTTTTCGCCTCGGCGAGGCTATACTAAATGGAATGTAATATTTCGTAAGTTCATTGGTTAGATCTCATTGATATCTATCAGTATGCCAAAACTTGTTTAAATATTCCAAGCGGTTAAGTCACTATCACCAATTTTCACAAACGGGTTACGGACGGACAGACAGAATGACAGACTGACAGACTGACAGAATGACACGGTGATTTTAGGGCACTCTTAGAAAAAACCGACTTCAGTCGGTTGCTTTTTCTGCGGGTCGTGCAATCCATTCGCATTCATGTAGAACTACAACAGACAACTGATCTATGCAAGCTGCATTTTATAGCATATAGCTTATTATATTAGATGGGTATATGCCACTTGTTTTTGTAATAACCTTTTAACTGGTAATAGCGGTTTTACGTTAAAATGACTATTGCCAGTTATCTGGCAATAGCAATTTTAACGTAAAACCGCTATTGCCATATAAACCGCTATTGCCACTTCGTAAACTTTATAAAGAATGTGGCTTGCTTACTCGTAAGCAAAGAAGGCACAAACATAAGCTATCATTTATGTATGTCGTACATGTAAATGTACCGTCATATATTACGGACATAAATCCTACTTTGGTAAGTTTGTTTGTTTGTTTGATTTTGGGTTTAACGGCCGAGTCAACACTATTTTAGGTCATTTTGAGCCGGTCAGTTTACCTATCCACACTTTCCTTGACAGGCTTATACGTTAGCGGTTAACCAGTACAGTGTTTATTCTTTCGCCAGAAGCTGACAACTGCCCTTCTTGAAACAGCGGAAGGGAGAGAATGATCGTAGAAAAGATTTCATGATCAATCTCAACGAAAGAATGTTGCCGACCCTGACAGGCATCGAACTCGCGTCCTCCTGATCACCAGTCAGATGCGCATTCAACTGAGCTACCGAGGCCGGTCATCCCATCTTCTGTCCCTTGACAATAACCTTCGTGAAGCACCTAATCTAAATTCTTTTAACCCTTATCTTGCTGTTCACGACAACCCCTATCTTTGTAAACAGTGTAGATCCAGATCAGAAGAAGCCATCTCATCAGGATCTACACTGTTTGACATTCAGTTTATGAATTTTTAGCAATAAATTACATCAAGTAATTTGATTGGTTGATAGACAGAAATGGGTGTGGCTTAAATGAATATTCAGCAAGGTAAGGGTTAAATAGCAAGCTAAGAATTTTTATTTTTCAAACGCTTAGTTCCAACCTATTTCATGGAAGGCGAACGGTACATTTCAGCACTGCACGGCAGAATAAGAAATAATTGTAGTTATCTGAAAAACGATCTGTATACAAATCACTTGGCTCAAAGTCCTAACTGCAACTGCACAGAAGTTAGCGAGTATACTGAGCATTTCTTCTTTGCTTGTTCCAATTTTACAAGAGAACGAATTACATTCTTTCATTCGACACGGACATTTCATCCGTTCAATTTAAATAAGGTTCTGTTTGATGATGATACATTATCAGCTCAAGATAATGGTACTCTTTTTAAAGCCGTGCAAACGTATATTAAAAACATGGAGATTTAGCCAAAATAATTTTACTTATCTCATATTGTATAACACTTTTATTCACCATATTTGCATTATTTGCTGGCTCCCAGCTTGCACATTGTCAATATTGGAAAAACAGTTAAGCAGACCCCCCTGACCTTTCTGGTTACCTGTTTTTCCAACTCTGATAACCTTCAGACTAGGAACCAGCAGATAATGCAAATAAGGTGAATAGGTTCCTTTAAGACATGCAATTAGCAATTTATTTATTTAAGTTGTTGGTTTATCTATCTGATATAAATCTGCGTTTTATGTAGTTTGCTTACACGTGTCATGAATAGCCATGTTCATACGTGTATGTTCTACATGTATTCAGCCCCGCCAAGCGAATTTGTGTCTTCGAGCATTCCGTCATGACAAATTTTAACTGCGCATGCCCAGCCATTCAGAGGGGCCAGGGATATCGCTTTCTGTCTGAAGGTTCCTCTTGATTCACTGCTTGTATGAGCGAGCAGCGAAGGTTCTGGCGAGACTGCGCGGATGCGCAGGCTCGCCTGAACCTTCGCTACTCGCATAGGCGATAAGTACCAAAATCGCTTGACGGGGCCCTTTTAGTGTCAACCTTGTAAGGGGAGGGCCGTAACTAATGTTGTGAGAACTTGTGGCCCGACCCATTTGCTTTGTTGAAGCAACAAAATATGATTAAACTAAACTAAACTGTCTATGTTTTTGAGCAGGAATAAGAACTAGAAATGCGTCCATAGGACACGGATGCCCCCGCCTGAACATATGTCTATGTTCGTATTCATCTATAGAAAGTTATTGACCGTGTTTAAGTTTTGGCGCTTTTTCACATTTGACCTCTAAGTATGACCTTGGCCTTGGAGGTAATGACTTTGGTTTTGTGTGAGGCAGATTGTCTAATGTTGGCCAACATTTCTGCCGAGTAGTTTCAAAATGCATCCAGAGGTAAGAAAGTTATTAAAGTTTCAGACCATTTTTTTAACTTTGACCTCTAAGTACGACCTTGACCTTGGAGGTATGGATCTGGGTTTGCACGTGACACATCGTCTCATGATGGTTAACATTTCTTCAAAGTAATTTCAAAATCCATCCAGAAATAATAACTTTTTTATTGACTGCGTTTAAGTTTCGGACCCTTTTTTACCTTTGACCTCTTAAGTATGACCTTGACCTTGGAGGTACGGACCTGGGTTTTGCATGTGACACATCGTCTCATTATGGTTAACATTTTTTTCAAAATAATTTCAAAATCCATCCAGAAATAAGAAAGTTATTGACTGCGTTTAAGTTTCGGACCCTCTTTTTGACCTTTGACCTCTAATTATGACCTTGACCTTGGAGGTATGGACTTGGTTTTGCAAGTCACACGCCGTCTCATGATGGTTAACATTTCTGCCAAGTAATTTTAAAATGCATCAAGAATTAAGAAAGTTATTGACTGCGTTTAAGTGGGGGCATAAAAAATGTATTCTCCTGTAAACCCAGTTCCACTATATTACACTATACCATGCCTAGGTGTCCTCATTTACTTTGATATTTAACAGCAACTTTATACGCCTGAGCAATCTTTATTTCCATGCAAAATAGAAATAGAAAATTGATGCTGTCCATGGCAGAAACGAGGTGATTAACCATTATCTTGCTGAATATTCATTTAAGCCACACCCATTTCTGTCTATCAACCAATCAAATTACTTGATTTAATTTATTGCTACAAATTCATAAACTGAATGCCAAACAGTGTAGATCCTGATCAGATTCAGAAGCCATCTGATCTAGATCTACACTGTTTGCAAGAATAGGGGTTGTCGTGAACAGCAAGATAAGGGTTAAAATATATGTACTAAATTAAGTCAACAATACATAACATGTTACAAACTAGAATAGCACAGTCGATGGCACGCCATCGCATATCCCCACGCTTCCTCACGAGCCCAACCCCGTGGGCCCACCCATACGGGTGTGATCAAAATTCCCAAAGGGTCATGCACTCCCCAGACCAAAGATCTATCAGTTCCCAAAGTTTCAAGTTTCTATCTATAACGGCCTAGGAGGAGTTATCCGGTAACAGTAATGTATAGGGGTTAAGGGGTCAAAATCTGTTTTTGACCTCTGGTGACCTCAAAATTGACCACAATGGTCAAATTTTGGTTGTAATGTTTTCTACTCATCATGCCGTTTGCTTTGATATGTCACACGACTATTTTCTGGAAATTTTGATTTTTAACCCCGACCGCAGGCCCCAAGGCCACCCCTTGGGCCCAAAATTGATCCCAGGGATCAAATGTTGGTTGTAATGTTTCCTAATCATGCCGTTCGCTTTGATATGTCACACGACCATGTTCTGGAAATTTTGATTTTTGACCCCCGCGGGCCCACCCCCTGGGCCCACCCCTAGGGGTGTGATCAAAATTCCAAAAGTGTCTTGCACTCTTCAGACCAAAGATGTATCAGTTCCAAAAGTTTCAATTTTTTTATCTATAACCGTCTAGGAGGAGTTGTCCGGTAAGACGGACGGACGGACGGACGGACGGACAGACGTTCTCACGGATTGTGGCTATTTTTGACAGGATCGATACTTAAGTGGCTACTTTTAGCCACAGAAAAGAAGTATTTTCGGTGTCTAACGGAATAAATCCCATTGACTTACATTGATTCTGTCCATTTACATAGCCACCTAACTATACATTTGTTAGTGCGGACGGACGTCCGGACGGACACCCGTGACGAAAATAATATACCCGTTTTTTTTTTTTTTGTTTTTTTTTTTTCAAAAAAGCGGGTATAATTATTTCAGGAACATTTCTATATAATTGGCCAAAATATTTCGAAAGGCAAAAATTAATGTCATTTTTCAATTTCCTCAGTGGAAACTCGTTAAGAGTTAGAACCAAATTTCATAAACGAGAGCTCCGGTGGGCACTGCACAATGGCGAGTGAGTGAGTGAGTTTTAGTTTTACGTCCCACCAACAGCTAAGGTCATACGGAGACGGGACCTCGGTTTAAAGACTCATCCGAAAGTCTGGAGAAGCCCGGGATCGATCCTGCGATCCCTGGTTTACAAGGCGAGTAGCGTAACCACTGCACCACGGAGGCTTCTACACTGCACAATGGCAACCATATATTTTAACATGATATGATTTTAATCTACCAATTATAAACTCTCTCAAACAAAACCATACCAGTGGACTCTGTATCTGAAATATTAGGTTTTCATAAAGTAGAGTGTGGGGCATGGACCCAATGGAGCCCTGGTTGGTATCACTAAATGCGTCTTATTAAAAGGAACAGAGACATATATATGGTTTAGCGATCCTGAGTTTTGTTTGATTTGAGGTTGAACGTCCGTTCCCTTCAACAATGTATAGGTCATTTTGGAGACGCTGCTTCCAATTTGTGGGATTTTTACCCGACATAGGGATGAAATGGCATCTCAAGCCCTGTCGCCCAATCAAACCGCTTAGATAAACATATCGTTTATAAGCATGGACGGGCCGACTCGCACCGCTCTGCCTGGGCAGTCTGAGATCCTCTAAGCGGTTTACCAGTACTCGTGTGCGGTCAGTTTCAGCTCTGCGTGGAAGCATCATGCAGCCCATCTATTTCTACAAGCCCCGATGGGCGGGGGCCTATTATGGTTCCTGAGATGTAAGGCCTTTTTTAACCAGTGGAGGAATCGGGGCATGGACAATCTCAGAAAAACCAAGATTGTTGTCACTGTGTTTTATCATAAGGACCAAGAATATATACAGTCGCACTTCAATGGCTCGAACACCTTTGGGACCTCGAAAATATGTGCGAGACAGGGGTAGTTCGAGCCACTGAGTGTTATTGTCTGGGGGCAAAGTGAGATACTGTAGACACCTTTTCGGTGTTCTATAATTAATATGTATGCTTTGTGTATTCATTAGAATTGCCTCGTCGAGGCGATTCTAATGAGTACACACAGCATACATTGGCAAATAAAAGACTATTATCTCCTTAAATATACCCCAATATTTCTTATATAGAGGATTTCCCTAGGGGCTCAAGAATGGGTTCTACTCGGCCATGGTAAACGAGCCATCGGTGTTCGAGCCATCGAAGTCCTACTGTATACGGTTAAAGGGTGGGGATCTGAACGGTTTCTGAGATATGCGGCCCTTTTATGAAGTAGAGGGTTGGGGCATGGCCCCAGCACACTGCCCCATCATAAAGGGACCCCCATGCTGGTGTGAATAAATGGATCTTATCATAAGGAACAAGAATATATATGGTTGAGTGGTGGGGATCTAAACGGTTTCTGAGATATATGGCTTTAATGAAGTAAAGAGTTGGGGCATGGCCTGTGGGACCACATACTGGTGTCACTGATTGTGTTTTATAATACGGAACATGAATATACATGGTTTAGGGTTGGGCTCTTAAAAGTTTCTCAGATATATGGCCTTTTGTAAAGTCGAGGCGTGATCCGTAGGTTGGTGTCACTGTGTCTTATTAAACGGAACAAGAATATGTATGTTTGTTTGATTTAAGGTTTAACCTCCCCGCCAACACTGTAAAGGTCATTTTGGAGACGTTGCTTCCAATTTTGTGGGACTTTTACCCGACATTGAGATGAAATGACATCTCAAACCCTGTCGCCCGATGAAACCAAGTGTTTATAAGCATGGACGGGCCGACACTCGCACCGCTTTGCCTGGGCAGGCTTAGATCCTCTAAGCGGTTTACCAGAACTCGTGTACGGGTAGGATTCAGCTCTGCGTGGAAGCATCATGCAGCCCATCTAGTTCTTAAAGCCCCGACGGGCGGCGGCCGAAACAATATGTATGGTTTACCCCGCACATCATGGGGAACCCCAAAGTTGGCGGCACTTAATGCAACTTATCATAACGAACAAGAATATATATGGTTTATGGTCGGGGATCTGTGAGGGATATTGGGCCTTTTATGAAATGGAGATGGTGGGGCAAAGCTCTGGCGCATCTCGTGGACACCCAGGTTGGTGTCTCGGAATGCGACTTATCAAAAGGAACAAGAATATATATGGATTAGGGTGGGATCTGAATGGCTTCTGAGATAAATGGCATTTTATGAAGTGGAGGGGTGGGGCATGGCCCCGGCACATCCCTGTGGATGCTCAGGTAGGTGTCAATTAATGGGTCTTATAAGGAACAAGAATATTTATGGTTTAGGGGTGGGGATCTGTAAGGTTTCTGAGATATATGACACTTTATAAAGTGGAGGGGGCGGGGTATGGCCCCGGACAACCTTGAGGACCCCCAGGTTGATATTAAAGCATATGGCTGAGAGAAGTTTACTCAAGGAACATTTCAAAATATCTGCAATGACTTTGCGGTAAAGCCCAACTTTCAATCCATCAGCCCAAATATGCTACAAATGAAATTTGGACCCACTCGACCGAGTGGCTTCAGAGGAGATGTCGTTTGAAAATGTAAGTATAAACATATTTTATTGCGACATGATAAGCAATTGGGTTGGGCCATAAGTTCTCACATTAGTTACGGCCCTCCCCCTACAGATACTTACACCGATAGACATGCAGTAATGGCAAATGTGTAGTATTTGATTATTTTTTTTTTTTTCAAAAAACAACTAATAAGTGATGAGTAGATGAGAGTAACTGATGAAATAATGTAAATTACTATAAGAAAAAAAAAAAGCAAAAAAAAAAAAAAAAACATAAATGCTGTCTGGCTGGTTGTGACTCAATAGCGGCTTGTTCACTAATTAGTAAACCTTCGCGTATCCTTGATGAACGTTTCATAGCTTTAAAAATGATTTTATTTTCATCTGTTGATAAATTTTCGTTTCCTAAAAGAAGGGTATGGATGTTCATTGGATGAAATTGTCTGGGCGATCGAAACAGTGTGACTCTTTCATGAGTATAATTTGAATACTAGCAAGTAGCGTTCAGCATCTTCGATGTCTTCGGAGCAACTACATGTAGTATTAGGTGATAAATGGTTTCTAAACAGATCAAAAGACAGGTTGCTGCAGTTATTTCTAATTCTAGCATGTAAAACTGAAAGATATCGGCTACCGTCTTTGAAATAACTTGGAACTTTAGGAGCATTATGTTGTTGTTGTTTTTTTTTCAAATTGTATTTAAAACTTGCAAGAGATGGTGAGTTGCGTAGGTCAATATTGAGAGAATTCCAAGCTGTAATAGATGATGGGACACATGATTTGCGTGAGATCTCGGTCCTACAGAAAGGCACAGTTATATCATTTTGGTTTCTAAGTGCATAAGGATTAATATCTCTAACTGGCGGAGGAATAATGTCTGATATGTATGAAGGGACTAACCCATTTACAGATTTGTACATAAAAATGAGTGTTTGATTTCTACGTCTCTCAGCTAGTGTCGTCCAACCACATTCCCTATAAAGATTTTCAAGCGATGCAGATCGGGTTAGACCAGTAACAATACGTGCTGCCTCGTTCTGTAGTTTTTGTAAGGAATTAATATCTTTGGTGGTACAACCATCCGATACAACACATGAGTACTAAAAAATAGGCAATATATATGATAAATATGTCTGATTTTAAAAATTACTGCAATGCGACTGAAAGTAAATTTGAGTTTCCTCATGATACCTAACACTTTTGAGGCACTTTTCATAATGTTTTCAACATGACTATGCCATTGTCCATTGTGATTAAGGGTGAGACTTAAGTGTTTGTGGTTATTTACAAATTTTATTGGAGTACCATTAAAAACAATATCAGGGAAAGCTTCAGGAAATCTTAAAGAAAAGAGAATTGCTTCCGTTTTGAAAGGGTTAAAATTGATTAGCCATTATGCTGCCCAACTTGCTAGAACCCGTAAATCGTGATTAATAATACCTCCTATGCCATTAACAGAAGACGCAGAATAAAACAATGTACTATCATCCGCAAATAGCCTTGTTAAGACTCAACAGGGAATTAGCAATATCATTCACATAAATCAAAAAGAGTAGTGGCCCCAAAACTGAACCTTGAGGATCCCCAGCATTTATCCCTCTTGAGCTTGATGAACAATCCCTGATTATAACCTTTTGCTTTCTGTTATCCAAATAATCACTAATCCAGTCTAATAAATCTCCTTCAATGCCTACTTGTTTAAGTTTGAATATAAGTCCCTTATGCCATACTCTGTCAAAAGCTTTAGATACATCTAGGAAAACCATGCATGAATATTGACTATTGTCAAAGGTTTGGCAAATACGTATGTTGGTATATATCTATAAGCTGAAACGTTGTAGAATGGTTAGGTAAAAACCCAGATTGGTACTTGTATAGTATGTCATTTTCATGCAAAAAAATTATAAATGTTTTTTAAAGCAATTCTTTCTTGAAGTTTTCCAACATTACTTAAGAGTGAAACAGGGCGAAAGCTAGAAGAATCAGAGCTGTCTCCCTTTTTGGGGTAACGATATAACATTAGAGTGTTTATAAATATCTGGAAATTTACCTTCTCTAAAGGATCTATTGAAAAGAATACTCAAAGGTACCGCTACCTCATTTGCCACCGCTTTGAGCATTTTATTACTAATTCCATCAGGTCCTGTTGCCTTGTTAGGGTTCAGTAGTTCAACAAGTGATGAGACTTCTTGAGAGGTGCAAGAAATACTAGTTTTGTTTGTTTTGTTTGATTTGAGGTTGAACGTCCCCGTCAACACTGTAAAGGTCGTTTTGGTGACGTTGCTCCCAATTGTGTGGGACTTTCATCCGACATTGAGATGAAATGACATCTCAAGCCCTGTCGCCCAAAGAAACCAATACTGTTTATAAGCATGGACGGGCCGACTCGCACCGCTTTGCCTGGGCAGGCTTAGATCCTCTAAGCGGTTTACCAGTACTCGTGTGCGGGTCGGTTTCAGCGCTGCGTTGAAATATCATGCAGCCCATATAGCAAGAAATACTAGATATTCTATTCTGACACTTTTATCCGAAAGCAGGTAAAACAACATTTTCATCCTTTAAAGTAAAAATAGAGGTGAAATATTTGTTTAACAGATCGGCTTTTTCTTCAGAAGAAAAAATTCATTTTGGCCAGTAACCGGGAAAGAGTTTAATGGTAGTATTGAAGCAGAGCTAGAGTTACCTTTAACAAAATGGCGGACAACTTTTCAAAACGGGTTTTTATCATTTGAATGAAAATCAGATATAGACATTTCTAAATTGTTATAGAACTGTTCTTTTGCATGACGCTTTAGATTGTTAACTTTATTGCGGAGCGACCTGTACTTAGCCAAGATATTTTGATTGCCTGATTGGTTATATTTACGTTTTAGCCTATCCTTTTTTCTTGACACTTTTCTTATTTCAAGGTCATACCATGGTTTATCATCAGGTCGAATTAGTGCATGTTTAGATGGAATACAAGTATTAACAAAATCAACAAGAGTAGTATTGAATTTCGAACAGGCTTCATCCAAAGTTCCCTCCCTCAGGCAATCCCAATCATAGTTAGATATCTTTTGTTTTAACACTGGAATATTGGCTTTTTATATAAGAAAACTGATCTTCTGTGCCGTAATGAAAGGGTAATGAAATATATGTTGCTTTATGATCGCTAATAGTGATTGGGACGTCTAAAACCCCAGAATCCAAAAACGGCAAGTCGTCCGGAGTTATAATTGGGTCTAAAATTGCTAGCTGGCGAGTGGGTTCTGTTATTACATTATGCATTGAGTTAATTAATAATACATCTTTTAGATTGTGAAAATTTGGATTAAGCAGGTCTTCGTTTCGACCTCCAACAATTATCAGTTTTTTTAATATTCAAGTGCCCTTTCTATGTTCAAATTAAAACTATTAAAAATTGAGCGTCAGCAGTAGATGGGCTATAGAATAAACCGATGAGAAAATGTTCATTTTTTACCTTTATCTCTATCCAAATCGACTCATCACAAAATATTTCAAGATCTTGTCGTCTGATGTGCAATAAATTTGTATTTATATAAGCCAATAGACCACCACCATGATTGGTTCTATCTTTCCTATAAGGTAGACTGTAAAAATTTGAAAGAAAAAGCATATCTGTAGAAACATTAACATCTAGGTGGGTCTCAGTAAAATATAAAAGGCTATAATCTAAGAAATTGTCTGTTATATGTTATAATAATATGATATGGGGTTCTTTTGTAGATGAGCGTTTCCAACCCCAGGGATGACCGTGCTGAGCGGAACCGAGGCTACGCCGAGGTTCCGCTCAGCACGGTCATCCCGATGGTTGGAAACACCCATCTACAACAGAACCCCATATCAGATTCTTTTTCTTGCACAACATTTGACAGCTCGCACATGTATATTGTTTACAAAATAAAACAAGATGTGTTTGTGAAACACTGATGCCCCCGGACAGCGCCAATGTTAATGTTTTTAAAAATTTTGAAAAAAATAGGTCAAAGGTCAAGGTCAAGGTCACGAAATCAAAAATTATGGTACCACTGGAAAGGTCTTGTGATAAGGTATACACATGTGAAATATGAAAGCTCTATCTATTACCATTCAAAAGTTATGCCCAATGTTAAAGTTTTTGCAGACGGACAAACGGACAAACGGACAAACAGACAAACAGACGGACAGACCAAAAACTATATGCCCCCGAATCTCTTAGATTCCGGGGGCATAAATAGTGCGGAAGTAGTTCCGGCAGTTGAATAGAATTGAAGCGCATTTATGTTAGTTGCCTGGGTCGGAACACCAGGGTCAGAACATAAAGTTCTATCCCAGGGTAAAATCACGGACTTCCTTGTCTGGTGTGCAAGAATCTATTTTATTTCAAATGCTTCTTGTGTTTGAAAATTTTACGTCATAGGACAGACGACGATGACGACGACGGACAATTGCCTATCTTATAAGCTCCCCCGGAGCTTTCGGCACACAAAATATTATCTTATCTATCTATCTTATACTGGGTCGGTCATATTTGGCCATTACCTCAGTTGTGTGCGTAGGTAAATTTAAAATTTAGCTAAATAAAAAAAGAGAAGTTACTGGATGGGTCCTTAAAACTATTTACAATCTGAATAACAGAGGTATGCTAAAACGCATACCTCTGAATCTCAATATTGCACTGTACGGGCTTTGAACTTCTCTACAGTCTTAGCATTCACCACAGAAGAGGGAAGACTTTTCCACTGGGAGTAGTCCTAGGAAAAAAGGAAATTTTCAGGGCATCACTGTAGGACTGGTACCTATGATACTGTGAGTTGTTCACTTTTGATGCCCTTGTTCGGGTTAAAACTGTCACAGGGGTCAAGTATTTGTCTTTATTGACGGCCACTGTACCTGAATGTATCTTATAGAAGGTTAAAGAGGACTGCTCACGACAGGCCTCTAGGGACCGCCATTCTAGCTCGTTAAGCATGTCACCGACGATACCTCTTTTGCACAACATCGATCTTGTGCGGGCAACATAATATCTTGTGCGCAGAACTTATTATCTTGTTCGCATAACAAATATTGTGCGCGCCAGATAGATGTTGTGTAAACAAGATAATATCTTTTGCGCACAAGATATCTTGTTCGGACAACTTAATATCTTGTTCGCTTGTTAAGATATTATGTTGTCCACACGAGATCTATGTTGTGCAAATAAGATATCTTTTGCGCACAAGATATCAAGTGGTACAAACAAGATATTATATTGCACAAGACTGCAGCATTAAAATCCGCGCTAAGAAATGGAAGGTTTTCACCATTTTTGCATTATTTGCTGGCCCCCAGCTTACACTTTATCAATATCGGAAAAACAGATAACCAGACCCCCCTGACCTTGCACGGTCAGTGGGGTCTGGTTACCTGATTTTCCAACACTTATAATCTTCAGATTAGGAACCAGCAGATAATGCAAATAAGATGAATCAAATATGGGTGTGAGGGGTGGATAGAAAAATCCGTCCCTCGGGGTCACTGTCCGGCATCACTCGGCAAGCCTCATGATGCCGGACAGTGACCCTCGGGACGGATTTTTCCATCCACCCCTCACACCCATATAAGATTCTTATAATACATTTCCGGCCCCCGCCCGTTGGGGCTTGAAGAAATAGATGGGCTGCATGATGCTTCCACGCAGAGCTGAAACCGGCCCGCACATGAGTACTGGTAAACTGCTTAGAGTATCTAAGCTTGCCCAGGCAAAGCGGTGCAAGTCGGCCCGTCCATGCTTATAAACCCTGTTGGTTTCATTGGGCGGCAGGGATTGAGATGTCATTTCATCTCAATGTCGGGTAAAAGTCCCACAAAATTGGAAGCAACGTCTCCAAAATGACCTTTACAGTGTTGACCGGGACGTTAAACCCCAATCAAATAAAATAAATAAATAAATATAATACATTTCAGTATGAAAGCTTACATTACGATAGGGATCTTCAACCTCCTGATTCTCTCTGCACAGGGGCTCGATTCGAACGACGCTCAATTTGCTGCATTTGTGCATAGGGGCTTGAATCATGAAATTTTTTTTTTTTTTTTTTTTTTTCAATTTTTTTCATGATTCAAGCCCCTATGATTTGTGCAAATGATGCCAAAGGAGCATGTTCAGACAACGTTTTATCACCACTGCCGGGGATCCAACCGGCACCTCTAGCATCAGAGGCAAGTTTTGCTCAGTGGTTAGTGCACTTGCCTCTGATGCTAGAGTTCCCGGGTTCGATCCCCGGCAGTGGCGATAAATTTGCGGTATCCGAACACGCTCCATTTGCATCATTTGCAGGAATGAATGTTATAAAGTGCACCGTCCTTCGGATCGGGAAGTTAACTGGAGGCCTCCTGTGCAGAGAGAACCATCCCCTGTGCAGGTTAAAGATCCCTACCATAATTACATGATACCTGTGCAAAAGCTGGAGTGTATGTAATGTACACCTGCGGTAATGGTCAGATTTGTTAGATTTGAGGTTTAAAGTCCCCGCCAACACTGTAAAGGTCATTTTGGAGACGTTGCTTCCAATTTTGTGGGACTTTCACCCGACATTGAGTTGAAATGACATCTCAAGCCCTGTCGCTCAATGAAACCAATAGGGTTTATTAGCATGGCGGTCCACCTCGCACCGCGGTTCCTGGAAGGCTTAGATCCTCTAAGCGGTTTACCAGTACTAGTGTGCGGGCCGGATTCAGCTCTGCGTGGAAGCATCATGCAGCCAGTAATGGTCAAATGTGACCGACGCAGTATCAGTAGAAAGAAAGGAAAGAAAGATACCATGCTCGATCACTGATAAAAAACAACCTAGCCAACTTACTAAGACATACCTCCACCCTCATCTCTCGAAATATCTTCTGTCTTCTACACAAACAAATATATTTATTTTTTCTTTCTTTCTGTACTAAATCTTGCCTAAACATTGAAAAAATACATGTGCAAGTACGCATGTATCACCAAAAATCATGCAGTCATTGACCAATGTCATGAAAACATCAATCAACATACAGTTCACTTGCTCACTTGACAATGCATGGACTATTTAACCCTTTGTGTACCGAATGGAATCTTCCTCTTTATATATAGCAGGAGTTCATTTGAAAATTCAGGGGTGTCAGATAGTATTTTTATCAAAATGCTTTTGGAAAATGACTGAACTTATATCAAACAGTGGAGGCCATGATCTGACGCCGCGTTCTGTGGCTTCAGATCAGGGCTTGCACTGTTCGCCAAGGTACCCCTTTAGGGGTTTCTGGTACTGAATGGGTTAGCGCGAATGGAAACACACACAAAAGGAGGTAACTCTAGGCGGAAGTAAGACATTGTAACCGCACTTTATCTATCCCCGCCCTTTGGGCCTTGGAGAAATAGATTGGGCTGCACGGTGCTTCCAAGCAGAGCTGAAATCGACAGTGCACATGAGTACTTGTAAACCCCTTAGAAGGTTCAAGCCTGCCCAGGCAAAGCTGTGCAAGCATGCTCAGGCAAAGTGTTCATGCCTATAAACACTTTTGGTTTTATTTGGGCGGCAGGGCTTGAGAAGTCATTTCATCTCATTAGAAGTCCAACAAAATGGAAGCAACGTCTTCAAAATGACTCGACAAGTTGTTTGTATGATTTGATTTGATGTTTAATGTCCCCGTCGACACTATAAAGGTCATTTTGGAGATTTCATTGGGCGACAGGGCTTGAGCTGTCATTTCATCTCAATGTCGGGTAAAATCGGAAGCAACGTCTCCAAAATTACCTTTATAGTGTTGACGGGGACGTTAAACATCAAATCAAACACAGACTTGTGCATTTGGGAGATATGAAAGAATGCACTACATGAATGTCGCACGGATACGTTATCAGCCCCCGCCCATAGGGGCTTGACGAAATATATGGGCTGCATGATGCTTCCACGTAGAGCTGAATCCGCCCCGCACACTAATACTGGTAAACCGCTTAGAGGATCTAAGCCTGTCCAGGAACCGCAGTGCGAGGCGGACCGTCCATGCTAATAAACCCTATTGGTTTCATTGGGCGACAGGGTTTGAGATGTCATTTCATCTCAATGTCGGGTAAAAAACCAACAAAATTGGAAGCAACGTTTCCAAAATGGCCTTTACAGTGTTGACGGGGACGTTAAACCTCAAATCAAACAAACATACAAAACGGATACGTTTCGGAAAGTTTAGCCAAAACAGGTGAACAATTATGAATTTTTAGTGAGAAATTTAAAAAAAATCTTCACCTAAATTACATTTCAATGAGACTTCGGATTAAAAAAAAAATGAGCAAATCTCTCACAATCTCATCCGAAAATCATTCCTGCGTATCTCTAGGCCTTCGTCCTCATTGCTTCACTTCAAGAGGCACTTCAAGAGGGACCGCAGGAGATGACTGCATAACCACCTAGTCTTTTAGAGCATTCTTGCTGACTGTAAACATGGTTTTCGAAGTCAAAGGTCTTGCGAAACTCAATTAGTTCATTTTTTCCATGACATTGTGAGCAATCTGGATGGAGCCATAAAACGTGGCCACAAACATTCTGACTTGGTCATCGTGGACTTCGCAACGGCCTTTGACAAGTTGGTTGTTTGATTTGAGGTTTAAAGTCCCCTATTAACTCTGTATATGTCATTCTGGAGACGTTGCTTCCAATTTCGTGGGTTTTTTTACCCGACCTTTAGATGAAATGACATCTCAAGCCCTGCCGCCCGATGAAAACAATAAGGTTTTTGTGCAGGGATGGTCCGACTCGCACAAATTCATCTGGGCAGGCTTAAAACCTTTACGCGGTTTACCAGAACTTATATGTGGTCGTTTTCAGCTCTGCGTGGAAGCATCATGAAGCCAAAATTATTTCTTCAAGCACCGATGGGGGTGGGGGCGGCCTTTGACAATTGTTTGATTTGAGGTTTAACGTCCCCGTCAACACTGTAAAGGTCATTACAGAAGGCTATTGTATAAATTTGACTGCTATGGGATAAGAGGATCCACACATAGGTGGATTAGTTCACGGCTCTCTGGGTGCTCACAACACGTTGTACTTGATGGCCAAGCGTCTGCTCCTGTCCCTGTTTTATCTGGTGTCCCCCAAAATTCGGTCCTTGGACCGGTCCTTATCTTGGTATTCATTAATATCAGCTCATCTGTACGTTTGTTTGCTGTTACTGTGCCATGTATAGGAACATATAAACTCCGTCTAACTGTCTTATTTTAAAGGATGAGCGGGATCGACTAGCACATGGAGAGGCCGATTGGAACATGAAGTTCAATGTGACCAAATGTCATTCAATGAAGGTATCACGACACCATCCGGACAAGCAAATTATGTTTGATCATACACTACACCAGCAGATTTTGGAGCAAGTTCATTCTGCAAAATATACTCCGATTCAATGGCACTATACCCCAAATTTTCATTGATTCACAATACTTCCAAAATTTGATCACGTTTAACGAAATATAAGTACTATAGGGGGCCACTTGAGCGACATTTTTATAGCATCGATTTTATAGCGTCTTTTTGTCTGGTGTTTGACGCTATAAAATTGACGCTATAAAAATGACGCTCAAGTGGCCCGACTGATCTGAACTTGACTGGGCTAGGTTTGGGGCATGTGGACTTAGGTATATTTTCTGGCTAAAATTGAAATAACTTAGTTGTTTCCAAATGGCGCTATAATTTCTCAGTTTTGGGGGATTATAGCGTCATCTTGAACTGTTTCATAATGACGCTATAAATTGAAAATTTATAGCGTCATCTAGAGCTGTTTCATAATGACGCTATAAATTTTCAATTTTGTGGGATTAAAGCGTCATCTAGAACTGTTTCATAATGACGCTTTAAATTTTCAATTTTGTGGGATTACAGCGTCATCTAGCACTGGTTCATAATGACGCTATAAATTTTCAATTTTAAAGCGTCATCTAGAATAACTTAAGTGTTTTGGTGTTTGTTGCTGGAAATATGATAAACTGTCAAGAGGTCCAGGGATACCACAGGATGACATTAAGTTGTTCTTTTGGAAATAACTTAGTTTCTGGTGTGAAAAAAAATGTTTGGCACGAATAGGGCTCAAACGTATGACCTCCTGCTTATCAGACAGGCGCTCTACCAACTGAACTAAAGTGCCAAGATATATTTTGTATGTAATATAATTGTTTTAAACTTAAGACATTATAGTTTTTCTTTCTTAACTGTTTGGTAGCCCTGAAAAGGGCTGTTAATCTGTATCTAAGATTTAAGCTGGTTTTCTTTTTCCGTATGGGTTTGGTAGCAGCTCCAAGTCCAATAGCTGGTGACAAAGACTGCATCAGTTGTTCATCTTCATTTGTGACGATATTGAAGTGGAGCGGAATCCTAATAGGATTCATTTCCAATGTTGAGGGTTGTTGAGGACGATCTTCTAACTGTTTGACTCTATTTTTGAGCTCATTGATTTCCTTCACTAAGTCTTCAATACCTTTGGGCTGGGGTTTTGATTGTTGTACTGGGGGCTGTGGATAGATCAGATGGTTAGATGGTATAGTTGTATATGGTTGTTTCTGTAAAGTAGCACCACTGCCAAAACATTCATGGACAGCGGTTGTTAATAGATTTGGGTTTTGCAAGAGATCATCGAATGATATTGACTGTTCCATTGTTTTTTGTGTTTTTTTTTTTTTTTTTTTTTTGTTTTTTCAAGAAATCTGAAGTAGGTCAAGTCCTATTTATACTCTGGAGAGGGATTGCCCTACATGCAAAAATACTTTCTTTCACGTCCGTGTTCAGTGAATAAATACCAATTGCATTGGCCTACTTCGCTGCACTACTGTGTACAAGACAAAATGGCTCACAACAGTCAAATTTACTTTAAAGCGTTGGAGGAGCAGACGGCGTCTGTAAGGAGTGGGGTGAGAGACCTGATGGTCTCTTTTGATTTAGTCAAGAGAGAAATAGAAGGATTGTTTTCCTCGCTTGACAATTTGGATCAAGTGATAGAGATAACTAAAAGGGCTGCAGAGTTGAACCGCCATGGACAACAAATAAATGGTGAGATGTCTGGGCCGTCTGCTGCCACACAGACAGAAGACTGGAGCCAAGAAGCTACATAGCCCCCGTTTTACTTGTCCACGGGGTCCAGGATTACATATGAGTCCTGGGCGATTGGTTATTTCATTAGCCAATTTCATTGGTTGTTCGATTAAAAGTAGGTCAATCCTCCTACATTGTATAAAAGCTTTTCTGCCTTTGAATTCTCTCCATATTGTTCCAGTATGAATTGGGTCAAGAAATTACGTGCTGTTTTCCACCGAAGGACTCGTCCTGAGGTGGAAACACAACAACCGTCTACTGAGGGAGAGAACTGGAAGAAAGTGGAGAGGCTGCAAAGCAGACTGGCTTTCCAGCCGTTCCTGGCTTGAACAGGAGTGGGGTCGGTTACGATTAAACCGATCGCTATAGTGGAGCCATTCCGTGGCTAGTAAATGTTTAAATTACTAGCTACATTGAACAGTCCTTTTCAGGGCTTACCCATAAATTTCGTCAAAGAATAACCTTTTCATAATAAACAAACAAAGACTGGTAAACTTTTACATTTTAATGTGTTTTAAAATTTTCTTAATACAATACTATATTTTCTTAACTATAACTAATGTCTTTGTTTTATTCAAATGCCTATTTTGTCTTTGGTTTCTTAACTCCATGAGTGTTAGAACAAGTCCGCTTTCGTTTTCTTGATTTCTTAACACTAGTCTGGGATTGTTTCTCCTCCGTAGAAGATTGTTTCTCCTCGGCACAAGACTGTTTCTCCTCGACACAAGACTGTTTTTCCTGAGGATTGTCAGATAATATTTCTGCAGAAGTGTCAGAAGGTAATGGAGGTGGTATGTCCAACTCATCTTGTATCAACTGCTTCTGTGGACATTCGGGTGCCCAATGATCTGGAAGTCCACATATGTAACAATGTCCGTAGGGTAGCCTGAAGCCCGATGTAGTATCTCTTGACCAGTGTGTCGTAGCATTATATCTGAAGCAACGCCCATAAGGTGTTTTCATCAGTGATTGATCTAGAAGTGATTTTTCCAATGTAAGTAGAAAATGGATATCATATTGTCACTTCAATAACTTCTTTAAACTTGAACAATGGTAGTAGATGCTCTCAGGATCACTATATTTCTTTGTTCTTGGATCCCTATTGTATGACATCTTGATATTTTTGTCTGAACTTTTCACTGTGGTAGTCAGAAGTAGAATGACGCTCTATTCAAGATCGCTTCATTTAATATCACCCTTGCCTCGGGTCTTCGAATGTAGAAACTCGATCACCTTTGGACTGTCAGCTACAGATTCTCAAATGTGATGACTGAATCTTCTAACAGTTTGTACTTAGCACAAGTCCACTACAATTTATTGAAATCTTCAAAAGCTTCTTTTTCATTTAATTTCATCTGGATTTCTTCAATAGAAATATCTTCATGAGAAAACAGTATGAGATGCAAAGAAGTAATCTCCTGTGAGGTTTGAATTTTACCACTTGTGTCAGAGGTATTTCAAACCACTTCTTCTCCATTTTGTTGGAACAATAATGGGTTGTGCATGGATCAGGTCAATTTATATGGTCAAGGATCCAGCTGTTTGATCAAATCGTCGATATCAGTTTCCATCGGTTCCTCCTGGCGGCTTTCAGAGCAGTCAATCGGTTGTTCTGAGGTTCTCTTTCAATATCCATTATCATGTTGAAAATGTAGCTGATCATCTCATCGTTGTTAACTACATGCAAACGCCATTGATCCAGTTTCACGAGTGTATCATCAAGTATGTTACTCATGAGCCAATCTGTTCTTTTCATCTCATGTCAAAAGAAATAAATGTATCATATCTTCTCAGCCACATCTGGATGTCATCTTTAGTTTTCAAGAAATCTACATTATCTGGCTCTAATGACAAAGTTTGTTCAAGTGCAAGTCTGTAGATATCAAATTTCAGAATTTGATCTGAAGACACAAGTAGACTTCTTTTGATGGTCTTAATCATGAGTTTTAGTTAAGTATGCAATTTGAATATTTAGTTGGGAACTTCAATACGATCTTAGGCTCTTTTCTCAACTATTTCAGAATTTGATCTGAACACACAAGTAGACTTCTTTTGATGGTCTTAATCATGATGTTTAGTTAAGTATGCAATTTGAATATTTAGTTGGGAACTTCAATACGATCTTAGGCTCTTTTCCCAACTGTTCGTTTCCTAATGTCACTTTATATCCTTCTTTGGCATTTATATATTCCGACCAATAGTCATTGAATGTCAAATATCCCGATGGTAATATCATAAGATCTGGATTGTCCCGACTACAGAATAACTGTTTGACTGGAGCTTTGGTGCATTCCTCATTCAGTATCAGATATCCCAAAAACGTATCTCTATATAGAAAGCTAGATGACACATTTCCATGTAGGAAGTGTTGATGAAATTTCTCAGACATGTAACACAAGTCCCATGAGGTAAAGTCAAAGAATGTGACCAGCCATCTTTTTGCTTTCTTAAGTGTAGGTTGATGTTGGTGATGAAAACAGCTAATCTGTCTATGAAACTCTAATCGTTTGTTATCACACAGTTTGGGAAGTTCATCAATGAGCCATAGTAAACGAACCATTTCATACTGGAAAGTTACTTGAGAACCTTGTTCTTCAAAATCTTAATTATCATTTTAAACCAACTGTCTTGGATGAGCTCTGTAAATGCTTGGCCTTTTCCACAGTTGTACATGTTGTATGTCAAAATCATCTCTATCATTTCCAAAGGTAGAATACAGCTTGTAGTCATGATTAATCTGAAACAAGAATTTGGAATTCCGAAGTCAGTGGGTCAGTATAAAAACGGATTTTTCAGGTTGACGCTTCATAGTTCAGCATTGAATACCAAACAATCAACATGCCTAAGAGACATTGGTAGCGAATACAATATGGGTATGAGGGGTGGATGGAAAAACCCGTCCCTCGGGATCACTGTCCGGCATCACTCGGCAAGCCTCGTGATGCCGGACAGTGACCCTCGGGACGGACTTTTCCATCCACCCATCACACCCATATAAGATTGTTATATTCTGTCATCGGCACAACACCTACATACAAATACAACACCTTATTGAGGTGACCAGGGCAGGAAGTGCCACAAACATACAATACAACCAGTGGTCAAGAAGCAGGGCTACCCTCTCCGCAACTCAGTACAATTCAGAATATCACTCATAACTACAACCCATCCGTGTGACAGAGCGCATTTTTTTCATACCTCCAAAACGGATGAAATTTGTGATATTTTTCTTATTTATACTCTAATCATAGGTTGTGGGTGCTCGTTAAAACGTTCTAACGAGTACCAACAACGTATGTCTAGGAGCAGAAATAAGCAAAATAATGTATACCCCAGTTAACCCCAGTTCTCTGCTCAAAACGTGGGGTTTATGGGTGTTCATTTCACGGACTTGTCCACGTGATGTCTTTCTTAAGACATGGAGGAATTATAAATGTGTGAGGCCATTACAGGGCTTTAGCTCTGCAACAAATTGATATAAAAATCAATGAAACATCCCCAACCTATATCTTGCCAATATAAATCTATTCTCCAAATTTGATCAAAATAAATCGTGTCATTCTCAACATATTGCGCAAAAATGAATTTTTGAGGTCATTCAAGGGCCATAATTCTGCTGAAATTTAATGCAAAAAGCCATGTAACAGTCTCAAGCTGTATCTTGCCAACATAAATTCGCATACCAAATTTGCTCAGAATCCGTCATTGTTTTCTCAAGACATTGAGCGGAACCAAATTTTCAGCATCGGTTAGGGGCCAAAACTTTGCTGAAAATGAACACAAAATCCCGTGTAACAGTCTCAAGCTTTATCATCTTCCCCATATAACTTCACACACCAAATTTGATCAAAATCAATTGATTCATTCTCAAGATATTGAGCGGAAACAATTTTTGACAAGGGACATTACTCTGCTGAAAATAGGCGCCCAATGCTGTGTAGCAATTCCAAGCTAGATCTTATCAGCATAAATTCACACACTAAATACAATCAAAATTTATCATATCTTTCTTAAGCTATTGAACGGAAACGACTTTCTGGCGTTATACAAGGGCCATTACTCCATTGAAAATTGACGTAAAAAGCTGTGAAACAATCCAAAACTAGAGGTTCTCATAATTGAAGTTAGTTACCTTTTGCAACTGTGAGGCATGAACATAATATGCCGTCTCACTCACTCAGCACTCAACATAAATGTGTCAGAAATGTAAAGTAGTATTTCTGCAAACACAGACTAAATAGAGAATACCAGGTGAGTGTCTTTTGAAATCAAGTTTATCAGGCTAGGCTTCGAAAACGCTTGTAGAATCGCGAGGCTTGCCGAGCGATTCTACATGCGTTCTCGAAGCCGAGCCTGATAAACTTGATATCAAAAGACACGAATCGGGTATTCTTTTTATCAGTTTACCCCCTTGTACGAACACTCTTAAATTAGCAATTTACTATCAGTTATCGATGGTCCTCAGTACGTCCGAACATTCCGCAGGTCGATATATTTTGTATCGGTTGATCATATCTTTTCCTATCATATTTTTGTCAAGTAATATTTCCATTTTGTCCAGCAATAATAACATTTTTGCATTATTTTGTTCTAGTAGCATGATTCATTCATAAAAGTGCAATGTCACATTGACCTGATAAAGCTTACTTGTCCTGAGATAGCTTATCTTTATCAGGTCAATGTGCTGTTAATATGGAGGGTACCTGATAAATATGAATGCAATGCCTGAGCCTGTTGTGCAACGGACGATAAAGTAATGAATGTTTCTTTTTATAGTTTTTACAGTGAGCAACCTTTCTGCATTAAAAGTGTTTTAACCCTTTTTGCACCAAATGGAATCTTTCTTCTTATATATGGCAGGAGTTAATTTCGAAATTTAGGGGTGACAGGTTGTGGTTTCTTCAAAGTTACTTGGAAAATGTCTTACTTTTTCGCAAACAGTGTAGGCCTTGATCAGTTTTTGTTTGTTTGTTTGTTTGTATTGGAGTTTTACGGCCCAGTCAACACTATTTAGGTCATTTTTGAGCCGGTCAGTTTACCTATCAACACTTTCCTGGGCAGGCTTATACGTAAGCGGTTAACCAGTTCAGTGCACATTCTTTCGCCAGAAACTGACAACTGCCCTTCTTGAATCAGCGGAAGGGAGAGAATGACCGTAGAAAAGATTTCATGATCATGGGCCTTGATCAGACACCGCTTTCTGCGGCGTCTGATCTGGGCCTGCACTGTTTGCCACTTACCCCTTTTGGGGTTTACATAACCAAATGGGTTAAAAGTTTTTTTAAAGCTCTGGACTATTATCAATAATTAAGAACTGCTGGTCCAATAATTTTCGAGGAGTGGTCATAAAAGTCATATAATTCACTACCTTCATTACTATTTTACTGTACCGACGATTGTTGGAATGGCATACATAATTTGACGTAACTTCCCATATACAATCACCCCGCTTTCGTTCAACTGCTTTAAGCAAATGTTCGATTAACAGAATAAAAATAAAGGAAAGGTCTATTGCCAGTCGACTGGCAATAGCCAAAACACGTTAAAATGGCTATTGCCAGTCGACTGGCAATAGCCAAAACACGTTAAAATGGCTATTGACAGTCGACTGGCAATAGCCATTTTAACGTATTTTGGCTATTGCCAGTCGACTGGCACTAGCCATTTTAACGTATTTTGGCTATTGCCAGTTGCTTCTTGTTTTTTTTTTTTATTATTATTATTTATATCATAAGCCCCCGCCCATAGGGGCTTGAAGAAATATATGGGCTGCATGATGCTTCCACGCAGAGCTGAATCCGGCCCGCACACTAGTACTGGTAAACCGCTTAGAGGATCTAAGCCTGTCCAGAAACCGCGGTGCGAGGCGGACCGTCCATGCTAATAAACCCTATTCATTGGGCGATAGGGCTTGAGATGTCATTTCATCTCAATGTCGGGTAAAAGTCCCACAAAATTGGAAGCAACGTCTCCAAAATGACCTTTACAGTGTTGACGGGGACGTTAAACATCAAATCAAACAAACAATCAAACAAACGATTGTTATTATTTTTTACAGTAGGTCATATTTCATATACGCTATGATTCTGTGCAGACAAACATATACTGCGCCGCTACGAGGCGGCTCTAATGTTTGTCTATCCTCAACGGTTTTCAGCAGTAAATCAGCTGACAGGTCCTTATGAGGACCACCACCCCTGTTAACACCACTTTGTACCGAAAAATTATGGACATTACAGGGGCATACCTCAATGTCCTAAACGTAGTTTTTTTATAACTGATTGAAGCGTTTCTACCCAGTATCCCCAATCTATGTTTAGCCTGAAAAAAAAAAATACTCAAAATTCAGCTGAACGATGCTAGTTCTCGAGATAAAATGGAGTTAGTTTATTAAGATTTTCTTTCATGGTTCCCTGCTACATACATTCTTGTTTGCTACTACATACATGGATATTGCGTCGCATCATCATCGGTTTAGCAGTACTAACAAGTCCATATAAATAAGACTTCTGTTAGCCACACTTTATACAGAGAAAGTAAAATTTACATGGATGTACCTTATTCTCATATCATAGATTTTGGAAATTTCTAACGAATACCTACAATCTATGTTTCGACTGAAACATTATGTATATTAACCCTGTTGGTTTCATTGGGTGGCAGGGGTTTAGATGTCATTTCATCTCAATGTCGGGCAAAAATCCCACAATATTGAAACAGCGTCTCCAAAATGACCTTTACTGTGTTGACGAGGACGTTAAACCTCAAAACAAATGAATTGGGGTGTGGAACTAATAAAGCTTCTCGGCGTATTAAATACTGACTCGCCATACAACTATGAAGGAACTATGACAGGGGTATGTCCAGTGGGGGGGGGGGGTTTGTCCACCTCAACAAATGACGGGGGGATTTTGCCCGCCTTTACAAAAAGGGGAGGGGAGGGGGATTTGTGGGGGTGATTTTGTCCGTGATTAGGAGAAAATAGTGTTTTACGGCGGTATTCATTTTTAAATTATTACATAGAGTTTAGACACTTGTTAGAAAGGTGGATAAAAAGAGCAACAATAATCTACGCTTTGGCTGGAAAAAACAAAGAAAAGAAGAAAACTATTGAACATGATTACAACCAATATAGTGATGTTTTCCGTGTTTTTTTTTTTTTTTTTCAAAGACTTTCTTTCCTACATTCGTTAGATTTTATGAAAAACATAGATTGTGGATACTTTTTAAAACCACCTCTTCTGGCTAGAAATAAGAAAAATACAGAACATGATTAAACTTAATTCTGTGACTTTTCTTCCGTGACTCTTTTTCCTACCCAAAACTGTGACTTTTATTTCCATTGCGTTTTTTTCCTGTGACTTTTCTTTTTAGCTCACCTGAGCCGAAGGCCACAATTTCTATAAACAAGTTGGCTGCTTTCAAAAAGCATCCAATAGGTTTGGTCTTGTCAGTCTACATTCTGATTTGAGCCAGCTGATATCATTATCCCACTTAGTGCATTTTTTGAATACAAAAATAAACTGTAATACAAAACGTGTATATAAAATTTCGAAGTCTGTGACCTTGGTATCAGGAAGGGTAGGTAGTGATGAGTATTCTGTGGTAAATTGTTTAACGCCATGACAAGTATAAACTAAATGCAACTTACATATGGTTTGCACATGTATAGCACAAAACTTAACCAAACGAAAATGTAAACCGAATTTTTCAAAGGGTCATAACTCTGTTAATATTTAGTGGCATATCTTCACATCTTAGCCTTACTACATACACAATTTAGGCTTGATCGGATGAAAACTGTATAGTAGGATTTATACGGAAACGAAAAAAAGTTTACGAACGGACGGACGGACACCAACCCCGTAACTTAATACGACCGTTTTTTTTTTTTGTGTGTGTTTTTTTTTTTTTTTTTTGTTATTGTTGTTTTTCAAACGGGCATATGAAAAGATTTTTCCTAAGTCATCAGGCCTTCTGTAGGGCCTTGGTTATCTATTTCATTTGTTGTTATCGTCCCTGTAAACACTGTATGGGTCTTTTTGAGACATTGCTTCAAATGTTGTGGGACTTTTACTCAGTACTGAGATAAAACGGGCAGATAAAACTCCTTCTCAAGCCCTGTCACCCAATGAAACTAAATGGTTGAAATGCATGAACGGTCCGACTCGAGCCACTATTCCTGGGCAGGCTTAGACTTTCTTGGCGATTTTACACTACTCATGTGCGGCCGGTATCAGCTCTGCGTGGAAGCATCATGCAGCCCAATCTATTTCTTCAATCCTCGATGGACTGGGGCCGATCACGGACCTTGGGGCAATATATTGGACTGCATGAGCTGAAACCAACCGAACTTTGAAGTATTGCTGAACCGCCTAGGAAGATCTAAGCCTGCCCAGACAAAGTGCTGCGAATCAGACTGTATCTTAAACCTCGGCAGTTTCTTTGAGCGGTACCTCCGCAAAAACCTGAAATTTGCTATCCTTTTGTATATCTTTCTGGATCACACAATTTAATTGTAAAAGAAACTGATTAGTAAAACGTCAAGTATTGAGTGGAAATAAAGAACACCACTCTCGGCTTATCAGATACAATAGCTCCCGTCGAATGCGCCAAAAAGTCTTTTAACAACTCAGTCTGTAACTGGTGGCAGGTCACTTAGTAGTCATGAAGTTTTTGAAAAGAAACTATTGCTATCTGTGCTGGGCTCAAGAACAATAAACAGCGACCCATCAACGTTATGACTTTGTTTCGCTCCCCAAATATTTTATATATTTGGAAGAGTTAGAACCTTCGACCTTGGCACTGACGTTAATTCTAGTAGCAAAGACATGAAATTGTTTTTACACACCCAGCGATCTTTTTATGTTTGGTTTTACGATCCTTTCAAGATTATTACACTCACATCAAGCCGATCGTTAATCGGAGGTAAGTGAAAACTAGAGTACCCGATGAAAAACCTCCTGACCTTCCGTTGCAGAACTTCTCATTATGTGACCTGAGCCATGCTCAAACATACACCGTTGAGAGACCTAATGATTAAGAGTCAGCACTCTTATCCACTAGGCCACGGAGGCCAGCGATCTTTATAAATGAGGAAAAATAACGTTCTCTGTCTTTCCAACATTTACATATACTTATTATTAGAGCGTACCGAAAGATGTTCAGAATATATAAATCTGTTCCTATCTGTGTGAAGTAAACTTTGCAAGTTTTGTTTATTTGCATTTAACGGCCCAGTCAACAACGATTTTGGGCCTTTTTTTAGCATGTCAGTGTACCTATCCACGCTTTCCCTGAGCAGGCTTATCCGTAAGCGGTTTACCAGTTCAGTGCACATTCTGTCGCCAAAAACTGACCCCTGCCCTTCCTGAATCAGCGGAAGGGAGAGGATGACCATAGAAAAGATTTTATAATCTCCACGAAAGAATGTTGCCGACCCCGGTAGGTATCGAACCCGAGTCTTCCTTATCGCCAGTCAGACTGCATCCGACTGAGCTACCACAGCCAGCCACACTTTGTGAGTAATAGTAGTTATGTTCTGTTGTTTTTCGTTTCCATGGCCCCATGGGCTTATGTCACAGGTGGAAATAAAGTATAAAAACAGTTTGTTAGTTTTGTTTTGTTTTATTTCCATCTCATTTACCTTCGGTCCGTCAACCCGCTAACCTATCGTACAATATCCTATCCAGTGAAAATACTAATCTGGTTTTGACTAACACTCACTGATGTAAAGCTATGCCTCACTGCACTTGTTTGCAAGCTGTTTGAGTGGAAGGTTCATAGTTTATACACTCATATACATGTTTATCATGTATTCTAATTAGATGTCAATTGCTGTATTTTCAGGTTAGTGAATTTGTCATTATTATTTAGGATATGTCAGTTTCTATTATATGTAGGAGACTGGAAAGGTTTTCAGAAGAAAAGCTTTTATGTATATGTCTTAATCATTTCGACACAGCAATAAGTGTGTCTTCCATCAAAGATGTCTGTTAATTACCTTTAATTAAGCATCCATATACTTGAATAGAGAGAGGCATCATTATATAACATTATATATATTATATAATATTGCATTTTGTCTTACATGTTTTCAATTATTCAGTGGTGCATTTATTGTATGCTCACTGCACTTGTTTGCAAGCTGTTTGAGTGGAAGGTTCATAGTTTATACACTCATATACATGTTTATCATGTATTCTAATTAGATGTCAATTGCTGTATTTTCAGATGTTCCATGTGACCATGTGATGTTCATCCTTTACGTCATTTCTATTAAATGTGTCATCCTCAGCAGTCGTCCATGGCTTATTTCTTGATTCCAAACAAGGACTCACGGATATATTCATGTAATGAAACCTCATCCCGTGACAATTGGCGCCCAACGTGGTTTTGGGAGGAGAAGTTGCCATTGGATCTATTGTGATACGAGGATTTTCCCTTGTGTTCGTTACTTCGTTCATGTAAAATTGTGTATTGGATTTACCATGGTTTACCACGTGATTTGTGTTTACAAATTGGTCTGAATGACAAGTCAGTAGTAATGTCGGATTCTACGTGTTGTTTACTTACACGTGTGTATTCTGTCGCGATGTCAGTGATATATCTTATTCCGGGCCCGGGACTATAACTGTCGCGCGTAATCATCGATGGAAGATTTCGCCTGCTGACGATCAACAGATGTCGTGATACAAGACTGTTCCACCGTTTAATTGGATGTGAACTTGTGATACATATACTCTGACTTGAAATACTTTATATAAGAATGGTGATTGTGTTTACGTATGGATAATTGACAACCGGTGGTGATCATAGTATATGGTATGTTATGTTAGTATATTTTGGTATGCGATGTTAGTATGTTAGTTTTACAGTTATTCTGAGAACATCACAACCTTTATGTATAGTTCTAGTCTGCTCTCATTTAACATATCTAAGTGTACATGCGTGCATTATGAAGCTTGGCATATTGTTATAGCAGTAGTGTATTCTCTAACGGAAAGTCATGCAAGTGGTTTTTCTCAGGGTACTCTGGTTTTCAGCCGCCTCTAGTTAACAGTCAGCGCGAAATAAGTAAAGTTGTCTTGAAGGGCCGTGAAACCAAATATATCAGTATTGATCTTCTGAGGAAAGCATATTCAAGACAGTAACGCATTTATTTATGTATTTGACATGTAATCAAGTTGCCCATACTTAACGAGTGTTTTGCTCATGCAGTGTAGAACCTATCTTGATCAGTGTTAAGCAAGTGCAACAAAGTGAGTTGATTTTCTGTCAGTCGCAAATTACATGGTTTCCTTGGTCGATCACGATGCATAAATACACGCGTACATGAGACAGCCTATGACCTACATTATATGCAAATAAATGATTATTGTGTATCCACTGTGTGGCTGTGAGCGGTGTAATACAGGGGTCTGCTTCCAAATAGCTCTTGATCGTTCGCATTCCGTTACTGGCTGCTGGTGTATTATTGAGACATACATCATAAATACATAAGCGACAATCTTAGCCACTATTTACTTCACTGAGATGTGTCATTCATATATATGCTCTTTGTGAACATAAGACAACCTGTGGTATTGCAGTGCGAAAGTGTACCTGTATTTTGCGAGGTTGACAGTAACCGCACACTATATTAGATTTGCACTATTTAACATTGCATGATCACTTCCTACTGATATAACCCCATTATTAGTCAATTACAGATTTATCCAAATGCCCTGCATTAGGAAGATTTAAACATGTTTTAAATCCATTGGATATAAGTATTTTTGCAGTGCACTGGCTTGTGTATCAATTTGACAGCTTGATCAGTTGTTTTTGTCACGTGACCGTTGTGTCTTTGCGGTGGTGTACAGCTACGATTAAAAGACGGCGCGCTCTTGCATAAATGTAGTAGATATCAATTAAAGAAATAGTTTACACATCAAAAGGCCTTCAAGGGGTATATGAGTATTCAACAGACTTTATCTTTGTATAGTCATATGCTCTAGTGTTTATCTCAGACTCAAGCTGTGTACAGCATTTGAGAATAATTGTTCTCTCTCCTGTACACAACATAGTGAGTCATATCTGATTTTCTTCCCTTTGCCTTTTGTATAGAGGGTATAAGAAATAACCCTCCGACTATATTACAAAGGGACAGGGGAATTTAAAAAATAAATAAATAAAGACAGACTGGTTTTCTTTTGGGTAGTGCATGTTTGCGAAAAGAAGCTGACTTACATTCAAGTGATGAGAACATCTCCAAATAATGTTATTTGAAGGTATCCCATGAACTTGAATTGGCCAGACATAAGGTAGAACCTTTCTGCGATAATATCGGTTGTAAATCGCGTTGTTTTGTACGCCGTTATTTGCCAAAATGTATATCTATAACCCACCTCCTATCTGAATACTATATACCATCAGTAACCATTACACTACCATATTGTTAAACTTCCCGCAAAATCACTGTCACCCAAAGCATGATCTGATCCCTACCCCTGCCATACAGACTACATCTACCTAGAAAAAAACAAAACATATACTATTTCTTCAGGTACTGTTCACACCTCATCTTGTCTTAAAACAGAGGTCCCGTCTTCGCATGACCTTAACTGTTGGTGGGACGTAAAACTGAAACTCACATTCCACACTTTATCTAATAGCTCCAGCATCACCCCCGACCCCTCAATAAATCAAACAAACCCTAAAACTATAGTATGCTTAAAATTGTAAATCGATACACATTGTGGGTACTTGTTAGCATATAAAGTAATATTTACGGCAAGGGGGAGTGTCTTGTCAGGACGCTCGAGCAATTACAGTCATTACTGTATTATAGTCATTGTTTAGGAAAGCCGCAATAGCGCAGACGGTAAAGCGTTGGACTACAAATCCATATCTATATACGAAAACCGCGCAGCGTGAGTTCGAACCCAACTCGGAGACTGATTTATTTTTTTTTTTTTTTGTGGTTTTCATTCATGAATGAAAAAGAGAATGGAAATATGCAGTTTTTGATATTTTCTTTTTCGCGGTGAAGTCAGGGAATAACACACTCAAAAGTACATTACGGTAAGAAGACACGTAATCATTAAATGTGCACACACTCCTATGGTTCTGTCCCTTGTCTTATAAATTGTTTTTTTTTTTAAGTTTTGTTTCAAAGTACATGTCAGGGGGACATTTATAGCTCACCTGGCTAACCTCTAGCTCAAGGGGAGACAAATCGCACACTTGAGATTTTGTCAATGCTAATTAATAGAAGAGCTGTGTGTTGTTTATTTGTTGCAAGTGAATGGAAAAGCGTCCATTTAAGAGGCTCACCCGGTACACATCGCTCACCTTGTTCAAGGAGAGACCAATCGCTCACCTGAGTGCTAATTAATAGAAGAGCCGTGTGTTGTTTATTTGTTGCAAGTGAATGGAAAAGCGTCCACTTAAGAGGCTCACCCGGTACACATCGCTCACCTTGTTCAAGGAGACACCAATCGCTCACCTGAGTGCTAACTAATAGCTGTGTGTTGTTTTTTTTTGTTGCAAGTGAACGGAAAAGCGTCCACTTAAGAGGCTCACCCGGTACACATCGCTCACCTTGTTCAAGGAGAGACCAATCGCTCACCTGAGTATTTCAGTAAGATTGACAACTAGTTGTTTACATGCGCCCTTTTGTGACTTTGCATGATCTTCAACCATTTTTTTTTTCAAAACACTTACCTGATGTCACATCGCTCACCTGAGTCAAGGGAAGAAAATCAAAGGCTGAACTTATTTGTTCTCTTGACTGTAAGGCATATAAACTTCATAAGGCAGTGTAACTGAATCATACTGTAAACGTGTTGCAAGTTGCTCATTAAACACAATTTTAATTATCTTTCACTGGTATGACTGTTTTCATTTTGCTCACCTGACACAGATCAGTTTATATCGCTCACCTGAGCATTGCCAATGATGCAATGGTAAATCACATCCTCTGGTTTTACTTAGAGTTTTCGAGATTGAAAGTTCTTTCAAAGAGACTATAATAGTGTTGCATCGCTCACGTGGTTCAGGACAGAACAAGCAGTTCATTTAAGCGATTGTGTGTGTGTGTGTTTTGATTTCTTTGTGTTTACACCAAACAACGCGTTTATTTGTGTTTAAAGGAAGGCTTGTGCTGCTTCATAGTGTTTGTGATTTTTTTTGTCAGTGATTGACACAACGAACTGATATTAACAAAGTCAGCTCTACTGACAAATATAGTTAAAGAAAGGACAGATTGCATAGCTTGAAAGCGTCATGGCTACTGGTTATACACGTGATCAAAGAGCGAGGAGACGAGATATTATTAGAGAAGAACAGGAGCGAGAGCAGATAGAAGTCGACATGATTTCTGCAGATATACGAGCCCGCGAGGAAAGAGTGGGGAGAAGACAATTATTGAGAGAAGATCAAGAGGAGAGACAGCGACAACAGGTGGAGATAGACGGAATTGTTGCAGATGTACATGGTCTAGAGGAAAACGCACGGATGGAAGAAAGACCAGTGAGCAGATACCACCAGAATAGGTTAACTGGTGTTCAGCACGGTACTCCAATGGAGCGGGTCATTCAAAGGTCTTTACAGAGAGACACTGTACCGCACAGAACTGAAAGTGATCGAAACAGATCTAAGAGAGAGAAAGTCAGACAAAACGATGATAGAAAGGAATCGATTGAAAACCCTCGTACAGACGGTTTTGCTGTAAAGGAGCAAACACAAAGAGAACAGCCAGCGCAAGGAATAGGCGGTAATCAAACAAAATATTTACCAGAAGTAAATGTTAGCATGGAAATGCGGAAGAAAGTTCCAGAACCTTCTCATGACGAAAGATATTTACGGGAACAAGGTGTAGTGTTTTCAGATGGTGAGGAACCTCAACCAGAAAGCCCACCCTCTCAATATGAACAAGGATGGGAAACTATTGATGAATATCAAGATTTTAGTTTAGCTCTTTCCGAAACGGATGAGGAGGATGAGGCAAATGAGAACCCACCAGATAGATTAAAGGAAATAGAAGAGAAAACTCGACAACTTCAGGAAGAGAAAGAAAAAATGGAAGACAGGATAAAGTCAATTGAAAGACGAGAGTTCTTAGCCATTAAACAAGCAAGAGAATTGGCTCAGCGTAAGAAATACTTTGAAAGCCGAATGAAGGAGAGGCAAGCAAAGATTAAAGAGGACATGAGACGAAAACTACAAGAGGAAATGTATAGAGATAGTTTAAATGTGCTGAAGAGATTAGAGGCAGACTTAAATGAGAGACAAATGCTCGCTCAAAACAGAGAAAGAGAAATACAGGAGAGAGAAAAGGCATTACGAATGGAAGAAGAAAGCTGGAAAATGCAAGAGGAAGAATTGGAAAAGGCTTATGCAGATCAAATTAAGCATGAATTAGAAAAAGATCTTGTTAGCCATGCAACCTTAATGAATCAGTGTCCACAGCAAGGTGTAACAGATCAAACTTATATGTGTGATGAAAGAGGAAAATCAGCTGTACTTTTCTCTAGTAAACCAGTTGATTATAGGAATGAAGACTTACAATTACTGAACATCAAAAGAAGGGGAGAAGATACGGCATATAAGCTGAAACAGGAAACAGACACATATCTGCCCGCAAGAAAGAATTTAGACTTCGAAGACAGAAATATTATGCATAGCACAGATGCGCGACTAGAAGATATGGAATTAGGAAGCAATCAAAGAGGTGAAAGAGACACAGAATATAAAATGGGATATGATGACAATGAGGATAGGTTAGTGATAAAGAGTCATGGCATAGAAAGAAGAGCAGTTCCATCTACTTCATATGCAGGAAGACAAGAAATAGTTTTCTCTGACAGACATAGAAAAGTTCCTGAGACAGAAAGTAGTTTAAGACATGGAGGGGACAGAAATCTGTTTTCATCCAATAACAGAGACTTTGAGAGAAGAGAAGTTCATGACCCAGAGGATCAGTATGGTTCAAGGCCCAAAGAAATGGCAAAATGCGACGCCTTGGGAACGCACAGAGATAAATTCTTCAGCGATCAGAAAGAGAGAGTGGAAAGTTTAGATAGGGATAGAAGGAAGTCTGTAACTAAAGGATGGATTGAAAATCCTGATATTCAGTCTCAGAGAATAGAAGGTGACAGGAAAACAGTACAATCGTCAGAATTACCTGCGCCAGAAAGCTTTTATACAAAGCCATATGTAGGGTTGTTCTCTGGTGCAGAGCCTGTACCCAAGTCCGAAAGTTCATTTGAAGATTGGAAGTTAGAGGTAGAGAGCCTCATAGCAATGAACATATATCCTGATGTTTCTATAACACAGGCTATTCGCAAGTCCTTGAGAGGACAAGCAAAAAGTGTTCTGTTACCTATGGGACCATCAGCTCAGCCTAGAGAAATAATAAGAAGATTGAAAAGTGTCTTTGGCAATGTTGCCAGTGGCGAGGCTGTTCTTCAGGAATTCTACACAGCAGAACAAAATCCTGAAGAGTGTGTCGCTGACTGGGGCCTAAGGCTGGAAAACATTCTCCAGAAGGCTATTGATAAAGGCCATTTAATTGGAAGTAAAAATGAGATGCTGCGAAGTAAATTCTGGCGTTCATTGTACAGCCAAGATTTAAAGAATGCAACTAAAATTTATTATGAAACAATAAAGGATTTTGAAGAGTTTAGAACAAAAGTAAGAGGAGAAGAATATGAAATGAGAAAAGGGACCAAACAGGTAGACTCAAAGCAGAGACAAAGTAGACAGACTGTACAGCACCATCCAATAGTTAAAGACTCTGATGAACAAATGTCATTATTAAAGTCCTTGACAGAGAGAATGACATTGATGGAAAGGAATATTGAGCAGATAAAACAGAGTTCAAGAAGGAGAGGCCGAGGCAGAGGACGAGGCGGACAGCAATATAATAGACAGTACAGAAATGATTATAATGAAAGAGAAGAAACAGAAAGAAAGCAAAGGACAGATCAACAGCCACATGAAAATCAACAACAACAACAGCAGCCGAAGAAAGATGAAAATAGTAATTTAAACGAGAAAAAGTCTCCATCGCAGGGCAGATAGGAGACCATATAAATGAGGAAAGCCCTAAAGTGAAGTGGACTTCCCAGTTGGTTGGAAAAGCAAATGAGTCCACAGTTTCATTCTGTGGAGTCAGGACAAAAGCGCTTATTGACAGTGGGTCAATGGTAACCACTGTCGCAGAGGAGTATCTGCAATCATTGCCTACGACACCAACAATCACAAGTCTTGAGGATTTAATATTAAAGGGAAAGATGGCAAGTCATTACCTTATTTAGGGTATATTGAGGCAACTATAGAAGCTGATTTTCTTTTTGGCAAAGAAATAACAGTACCAGCTTTGGTTGTCCCATCTACGACATATCACTCAGAAGTACCTGTGGTTGTTGGAACCAATGTTATACGTATATATAAGGATATGTGTAACAATGCAGATGATGCTCCCGATGAGTGGCAAAACGCGTTTTTGTCCCTTCAGAATGGATTTGGTGGAATTGTTAAGTCAACAAACAAAACCAATATAGAACTCCAGCCAATGGAAACAGTCACTGTATCAGGCTTTGTTCGGAAACAAGGTCATGTAGAATCGGCTGTTACAGAGCAAACAGAAAAGGCTTCAAGTAAGATCGGTGTATGCCCTAGGGTAGTCGCCATAAACAAACGAGGAAGATATGCTAGAGTGCCTGTGCGCATTTTTAATATGTCAGCAAAAGTTTTAACAATTCCGCCAAGATCTGTACTTTGTCCATCTCAGTCTCCTTTCTCGTCGAATGTAGTTCTAGTGCGTAAAAAAGATGGATCTATACGTTTGTGTATAGATTTTCGAAAACTTAATCTTCGCACTATAAAGGATGCTTACGCCATTCCGAGAATAGAGGACTCCCTTCATCTACTTGCTGGATCACGGTTTTTCACAAAATTAGATTTAAAAGCCGGATATTGGCAGGTAGAGTTGAAGGAAGAGGACAAGGCCAAAACGGCATTCCAGGTAGGTAATATCGGTTTTTATGAATGCAACAGGATGCCATTTGGCCTGTGTAATGCCCCTGCCACATTTCAGAGGCTCATGGAAAGGGCTATGGGAGAACTCAATCTCAGAGACTGCCTGATATACCTCGATGATATCATCATTTTTTCGGAATCTTTTGACCAACACCTGGATCGTCTTGAGGCTGTCTTCGAGAGGATACATAGACACAACCTAAAGTTGAAAGCGTCCAAGTGTGAGTTTTTTAAATCAGAAGTAACTTACCTTGGACATGTCGTCTCGGAAGATGGAATCAAGACTGATCCGGAAAAGATTAAGGCATTAAAAGAGTGGCCTCAGCCGAAAACACTGAAAGATGTCCGAAAGTTCCTTGGTTTCACGGGGTATTACAGGCGGTTTGTGAGAGGGTTCGCTTCCATCGTGAGACCCCTGAATGACCTCTTAGTGGGACATTCTACGAAGAAGCCGTCCAAGAAGAAGACGCCTTTCAAGTGGGAAGCACCACAGACAGAGGCATTCAAAATGATTATAGAGAAGCTTTCCAGCCCACCTGTACTGGCATACGCAGACTATAGACAGGCATTTAAATTGCACACGGATGCCTCGAGTAGTGGACTGGGAGCTGTGCTCTATCAACAGCAAGATGGTTTGGACCGAGTTATTGCATATGCCAGTAGAAGTCTGAAACCCTCCGAAAGGAATTATCCTGCCCACAAGCTGGAATTTCTAGCCCTCAAGTGGGCCGTCACGGATAAATTCCATGACTACCTCTACGGGACTGAATTCGAAGTGGTAACAGATAACAATCCGCTGACATATGTGTTAACATCGGCCAAACTTGATGCAACTGGACATCGCTGGGTAGCTAGCCTTGCAAACTACAATTTTACCATCACTTACAGGAGTGGAAAATTGAACAGGGACGCCGACGGTCTCTCTCGGCAATATGAAAATGGTAGTTTGCAAGTAATCTATCCTGATGTTTTGAAGGCAATTATGAACACTTGCCTAGTTCCAACTGAAGAACGCCCAGTTGCTGAAAGCATACTTGTTGGCCAGACAATGCAGGAACAGATTTCAGATACGGTTCCATCTGAAAGTTTGAAGGCAAATGCACTAAGCTCTGCTGACTGGAAAAAGGGTCAAGACAGGGATCCTGTTATCGCAAGAGTGAAAGATCTTCTTCTTAGGCCTATGAAACCAACTGCCAAAGATCAATCCAATGAACACCCCGGTGTTAAGAAATATCTGAGAGACTGGGCCAAATTAAGCATGAAACAGGGGGTTCTTTACAGAAGAGCAATAATTAAAGGTGAAACATATGACCAGCTTGTCATTCCAGTCAACGTCAAGGACATCATTTTGGCAGCTTTGCATGACGACCAAGGTCATCAAGGCCGTGATCGGACCGCTTGGCTTGTCAAAACTAGGTTCTTTTGGCCAGGGATGGATAGTGATATAGAGAGTAAGGTGCGTCTGTGTGACAGGTGTATTTGTCGTAAGACACGCCCTGTTCCAGCGGCAGAACTGGTAAGTATCAACACAAGTTGTCCTATGGATCTTGTGTGCATTGACTATCTGTCGCTGGAACAGTCGAAAGGCGGTCATGACAGTATACTTGTCATTACAGATCACTTTACTCGCTATGCGCAGGCAATCCCGACCAGAAATCAGACGGCCAGAACAACTGCGAGAGTCCTGTTCGATCATTTCTTTGTGCATTACGGATTTCCAGCAAAGTTACATAGCGATAAAGCTCAGAACTTCGAATCCAGAATCATCCGGCATTTGTGCAAGGTTGGTGGAATCAAGAAGACAAGGACAACGCCGTATCACCCTATGGGGAACGGACAAGTTGAAAGATTCAACCAGACCTTGTTACGAATGTTAGGGACTCTGGATACCTTGAAAAAGAGCGACTGGAAATCTTACGTGCCAGCACTTGTGCATGCATACAATGCAACAAGACATGAAAGCACAGGATTCTCGCCATTTTTCCTGATGTTCGGTCGCCATCCGAGACTAGCAATTGACGCATTTCTTGGTCTGCAGCCTAATCAAGTCACTGGAAAAAGCCAGACTGAATATGCTAAGAAGCTTCAAACTCGTCTGGAGTCTGCATATCAGAAGGCAACTCAAGAAGCGTCTCGGCAAGCTGACCGGTACAAACAGTATTATGACCAGAATGTCAGGGAAAATAAGCTTGAAGTTGGCGACAGAGTCCTTATACAGAAACTTGGTATAAAAGGCAAACATAAACTGGCAGATATATGGGAACAGGAACCATATAGGATCCTTGAACAGCCTCTCCCAGATATTCCAGTTTTTAAGGTAAGGAGAGAGGATGGTGTTGGTAGGATTAGAACTCTCCACCGAAATCATCTTCTCCCTTTCTTCTGTTTGCCTAGAGAAGAGAAAGTAGACACAGTGGCAGATGAGTCTGTAGATGATACTGAAACTACAGAAATTCAAGAACTAACTGATTCAGAAGAGGAAAACAGATATAGCTCCTCTTCAGACAGTGAAAGAATGGAAGAAGTATACAGAGAACCTGCACCTGTGTATAAAATACCCCAGAGAAGAGGGCCAGGTGAGAGGGGTCTGCGTCCGCGTCAACAAGCAAGACCACAGCGACAGACAAAGATGCCAAGTTGGATGACAACTGGACAGTGGGTTTTGTAAAATGTCCTAACCTGCATTGGAATCACCCTTTTGTGAGATTCCCAGTGCCTGTTTTATCTGTATTGAGTCATGTTTCTTGTGCCTGATACATGATTTAATTAAGGTGAAACACCCTAGGTTCCAGAAATTTACATACCTGCTTCACTAAAATAATGTGCAGAGTCCTTTGATAGCCAAAGATGGCAAGTCAAAGGTTGAGGATCAAAATCTATTCTTTAGGTTTTCCTATACAGTCAATGCCATATAAAGCATATGAGGCATTGTGCAAAAATTGTTGTATTGTGTAAATATTGTTTCAGGTACAGTGTATGGGCGCATTGAAGCGTTTGAGTGCTGTTCTCACGGTGATGTCTGTAAAACGCCTTCTCACCCCATATTAATTTGTATTAACCTTTTCATTTATTGTCTGGTTAATTTCCAGAGCAGCCTTGAAGGATTTGAACAAAGGATTCCACTCCATGACCACGTTCACCTGTACGCTTAGTAAACAAACATTTGTAAGTTCACCAATTCATTATTCATTATTCATTCATTCATTCATTCATTTATTCAGTCAGTCAGTCAGTCAGTCAGTTATGCACTCATTACCTCAATCTATATGGATGATTTTTAATTGTTTTGTGAAATATTTACAGGACAATATATTATTTTTATGTATGTCGAGGACGACATTTTCCTTGGCAGTGAAATATGTCACAGGTGGAAATAAAGTATAAAAACAGTTTGTTAGTTTTGTTTTGTTTTATTTCCATCTCATTTACCTTCGGTCCGTCAACCCGCTAACCTATCGTACAATATCCTATCCAGTGAAAATACTAATCTGGTTTTGACTAACACTCACTGATGTAAAGCTATGCCTCACTGCACTTGTTTGCAAGCTGTTTGAGTGGAAGGTTCATAGTTTATACACTCATATACATGTTTATCATGTATTCTAATTAGATGTCAATTGCTGTATTTTCAGGTTAGTGAATTTGTCATTATTATTTAGGATATGTCAGTTTCTATTATATGTAGGAGACTGGAAAGGTTTTCAGAAGAAAAGCTTTTATGTATATGTCTTAATCATTTCGACACAGCAATAAGTGTGTCTTCCATCAAAGATGTCTGTTAATTACCTTTAATTAAGCATCCATATACTTGAATAGAGAGAGGCATCATTATATAACATTATATATATTATATAATATTGCATTTTGTCTTACATGTTTTCAATTATTCAGTGGTGCATTTATTGTATGCTCACTGCACTTGTTTGCAAGCTGTTTGAGTGGAAGGTTCATAGTTTATACACTCATATACATGTTTATCATGTATTCTAATTAGATGTCAATTGCTGTATTTTCAGATGTTCCATGTGACCATGTGATGTTCATCCTTTACGTCATTTCTATTAAATGTGTCATCCTCAGCAGTCGTCCATGGCTTATTTCTTGATTCCAAACAAGGACTCACGGATATATTCATGTAATGAAACCTCATCCCGTGACACTTACTCCATAATGGCATTGCAAGACGTAAAATTTGCGAAAATGACTGCTACTCCTGCTAAAGTACTTTCTCTTTGGATATGTCTAAAGGGTATACTCTTAAAGGAAAGAATTTGCTCCTGGGGAGCAAATTCTCCCCTTTTAGAGTAGACCCCTTGAGAAGCAAATTCTTCCCCTTTTAGAGTAGACCCCTTTTTCAGTTGGACAGAGCCAACAGAGTAGCAACTATAAGGTCCTTAAAATTGTATTTCCATAACGAAATCATGCCTAAAGAATTGTGATCCCCTGTAATATGTTCTATAAAAGGGTTATCCTTTGGAAGCAAAGAATACACCACAGAACAGAAAAATATGATGTGCACATGTTTTCTGAGCCAGACTAGCTAGTTTCGGCCAATTAGGCCTCATCAGTGACCCTAAGATATTTTCCAAATTCCACAATGGAATCAATAATCCCAAAGGACAAGAAAATATAATCTACACTATGATGTAGGGCAGGGAGACGTTTTACCGCCGCCACACATTCCCACACAGCAGTTGCAGTGAAGTTAAATACGGTAGGTGACCAATTAATTGGAACACCCTAGCAGTTCGAACACCCAAAATTATTTCGAATTTGTGGCTGAAAACTTTCTCATTTAATTCGAACTCCCAAATTTTTCAGAAATCAGAATTTTTAATACTTCGAACACACAAAAACAATGCCGAAAAATGCATCCAGAACAAGCATTTCGGACCGTTCCCGAGTTTATCATTACAACATCGTACTGGTCGTATATGAGCTAGCGTACGAAAAAAAGAAAACTTAGCATGAAATGTGTGCGACTTCCAAAGACTCGGATAAACATGCACTCTGTAAGGCAAATGGTTTTCGCTTCTCTCACTTTGGATAGCCCTGTGGCAGTGGAAGGTTCATACCCTCACGAATACTGATTAGACTGCGAGAAACGCAGGCAGCAAGTGCTTAGATCAACCTTGATGAGCCACAGTAGTTTCGCTTATTTATGTTGTGAAAATCCTATCGTGTGCATCAGACTCATGCGGTCAGCGAAGACTCTAATCGGATTGCATGAATGAGTACGCTAAGATGTGTCTTCGCTGGTTTCTCAACGACCTGCAAACACTGAACATGCGCACCCACAACCGGTATGCAAGGCAAAGGGTTTCACTTAGCCTTGTGACTTCGTAAGATTTAAGGGTTCAGTAAAGACTGATCACATTGCATCGATGTTCAGGCTGATCCTAGACGTTGATGTAGCATTGTGGCCTACAAAGGCTTGGATCACCATGCATATGCAAGTGTTTTCGCTTTGCTCTCAGACTTGGAGCGTAGCTTCAGCTTTCATTATTATTTGTGTGACAGTGTTACCCTTTTTCCATGTGCTGGGGCATTGATCCAATGCCTCTTTGATAGCAGAAGCGCCCCTTTATTATTAATTGAGAGTTTCCCGCCTTTTTCCACAGAACGTCTTTTAGCACGTGCGAGTGAAATTCATGGTTGTTGCATGCAAAAAGGTAGTTTAATTCAGGTTACCTGGTTGGGCTACCCTGGTTTTCTGAGGAGAAAGTGAAGATGTCCATTTATTTCACGGTGACAAGGTTTTATTGGAAGTAATTTCGGGGAACATGATTAAGAAAATAAGTCATATTCGGTGTGGTGGGAAGACTCAGGTCAGCCTGCACATTCATGCAGTCTGAATAGTCTTCGTTGTTCGTATGTGCCTACCATGGCCTCTGTGCTAATCAAAGAACAACAAGTGAAAACAACTATGGCCACATTGGCTAGATGCGCAGGCTAATCTGGTCCTTCGTTTGAAACCTTTTTTTTTTTCGCCGTGCGCCGGCTTAAAACGACGGCGTGTACATTTGACCGGCCCAATCTGCTTGCGACGTTACAAACACATCCTAAGCTACCAAGTGCAAGGATCAGTCTGTTCAGATCATCTCTCTCGAGTAAAATACTTATTGCGCATGTGCGTACAGAAAAGACTGATAAGTCTGCACAGTTGTGCAATCGTGATTGTGTCTTCAATGTTCAAGAGGTTTGAAATGTTTCATCGCGCATAAAGTGAAGCTCAAATTTGTGTATGATGTCCGCATTTTCTTTTTCTTGTTACTTGCCTATCTAAATAACATGATGGTTTTGCATCCGCACAGTCTAATCAGTCTTCACCGGACATTGAATTGCTACATGCCCCCGGCTCACGCTGATTTGAGACTGCTTATTAGTAAACAGAGAACACACAAACAAGGCTGCGCAGTCTCGCCTGTGGCTTCACTATGCGCTTAAACAATATATGTGGGAGTGGGGGTGTGAAGTATCTATGCGCCTAGCTCCACTGGGTAGCTGCACGTGCGGGTTTCAACATCCCATCCCATATATACATGTAGCTGGACTTTGTCTGCTGCGGTGTAGCCGGAACAAAAAAAAAAAATTAAGACTATAAGGAAATTCTTTGAAAAATCCTCTTTTTCCTAGATATGGGCTACTCTTAAGAAAAGAATTTGCTCCAAACAAATCAATTTCTGTTATTCCTGAGATCACAAATTGACTCGCCCTTTTTAAAGGGAATAGCGATAGTTCAATAGGTGTAAATGTCATTAATGACAATGTGTATCGCATTCAAAGACCCCCTGCACTTATTTATAGATCAAACTTTTCTGCACTGCATAAGTGATATTTATAACTTCTAATCACGTGCGGATTGACAGGGCCACGGGAAAAAAACGTAGTTGTATAAAATATTGAACACAGCCTGATCCAATGTATGGAATTCTTTCAGATCAAACAGTTCTAACACTGATAAATTTCCAATCTGATATTTTCTAATAATTCCAACACCCGGATCAGTATTTATTTTTGTTACTGTTCGAATTAATTGGCCATTTACAGTATGTGTTCTATAAAAGGGCTATCCTTTGGAAGCAAGGAATACACCGCAGGAATACACCACAGAACTGAAAAATATGGAGTGTACATGTTTTCTGGGTCAGACTAGCTAGTTTCGGTCAATTAGGCCTCATCAGTTACCCTCAGATATTGTCAAAATTCCACAATGGAATCAATGATCCCAAAGGACAAGAAAATATAATCTACACTTTTATATAGTAAAGCTCGAGTTTGCCGGGGTATACATGAATTTCCGTATTCATGCTCTGAGACACTGGATTGTTGGTACTCGATAGAATCGCCTCGTCGAGGCGTTTCTGTCGACTCCCCGCAATCTATGTTTTGAGCAAAAAAGGCAAATATTCCATTTTTTCTTTTTAAAATTTCTTTTTCTTTGGCCAAAAAAGGCAATGTATTTGAATAGGTGTGTTTCGAAATACGGTAAAACTGGTAGACTAACTGCCACACCTGCCAGGTGTATCCATTTCCCTTAAGATATTATTATTGTTGGAGTTGAAACGCTTGCTTTTCGGTCTGTTTCGCTATTCAGACAGGTTGTTTCCTGTAATTGCAGTATAGTATTGCATCATCGTTTAAGCTGATTGGTTGATCGCGTCACGTGCCCCTCCATGGAACAGCTACAATCTGGTCATTATACCCGGTTTGCCCGCCTCATGGCGACCAAACCAATGACATCTCCTCCTAAACCACTGAACAGATTTTGACCAAACATGGCAGAAATTATCTGTGGGTGGTCCTCTCTCAAAGTTGTTCAAAGAATTCCATTCTATGCAGAACTCTGGTTGCCATGGTTACGAAAAGGAGAAAATAAGAAAAAAATCCTTAAAAATCTTCTTGTCTGAAACACAGGTCCAGGTCTTTGGTATTTGGTATGAAGCTTCATCTAGTGGACCTCCACCAAGATTGTTCAAATTATAGCCCTGGGGCCAAAAATGCCCCCGCACCGGGGCCCACTGGTTTTACATAGGCTTATATTCGGAAACCTTTAAAAATCTTCTTGTCAGAAACCAAAAGGCCCAGATCTTTGATATTCGGTATGAAGCTTCGTCTAGTGGACCGATACCAAAATTATTCAAATTATTACCCTTTGGCCAAAAATAGCCTCGGTGGGGCCCACTGATTTTACATAGGCTTATATGGAGAAAACCTTTAAAATCTTCTTGTCTGAAACCAGAAGGCCCAGGTCTGATATTTGGTATGATGCTTCATGCAGTGGACCTTTACCAAGATTCTGATTGTTCATATTATAGCCCTGGGGCCAACAATGGCCCCGCCCCATGGCCCACTGGTTTTACATAGGCTTATATAGGGAAAACCTTCAAAAATCTTCTTGTCTGAAACCAGAAGGCCCAGGTCTTTGATGTTTGGTATGAAGTTTCAACTGATGGACCTCTACCAAGATTGTTCCAATTATAGCCCTGGGGCCAAAAATGGCCCTGCCCCAGGTTTTACATATAGGGAATACCTTTAAAAGTATTCTTGTCTGAAACCAAAAGGCCTAGATCTTGGATATGTGGTATGACGCATGCTGCTTCATCTAGTGGACCTCTTCCAAGATTGTTAAAATTCTAGCCTAGGGACCAAAAATGCCCCCCCCCCCACCCAGGGCCCGCATCTTTTACATATATAGGCTTATAAAGGGAAAACCTTAAAAAAAATTATCTGAAACCAGAAGGCCAGGCTTATGATATTTGATATTAAGCTTCATTTGGTGGACCTCTACAAGATTGTTCAAATTATAGCCATGAGGCCAAAAGTTGTCCCGCCGAAGGACCCACATGTAAATCTCTTAGCTCAGGAGAGCGATATAGGACAATCATGGTCCTCTTGTTTCTATATTCAGTTATGTACATGCGTTTTGGAGACGCTATCATCTAGGTGATCAGATGCTTGATCAGACAGTATTACTAAAAACATTTATTTTACATGTCTTATGTTCTAGTGTATTTAAATATCCCCATAAAATTCATCACGCAAATATGCCTATATAATTTTGACCCCCTTTAACCCAACATTCATATAGTAAAACTGGGGTTTACATGGGAAACTTTATTTTTCTTATTTTTGCTCTCAAATATAGAATGTGGGTACTCGTTAGAACGACCTCAATGAGGCGGTTCTTACGAGTACCCACAATCTTTTTTTTTTTTTTTTTTTTTGAGCACAAATAAGAAAAATATCACAATTTTTTATCTTAAATGATTAGGTTTTTTTTACGTTTAAGTTTACAATGTATTTATTTAGACGCGTTTTCGTAATGTTGGGAAGGATATGCCCTTACTAATAGTGAACAAACCGTGAAGACCCATTTCAGACTTACTCAGGCGGTTCTAACGAGTACCCAAAACCTATGCATCACCAATTTTCTCTATATAAAAGAGGGGTTTATTGAGAGTGATTATGATACGGAATTGTTTACATGATGTGGACACTCATTAGAAGCGCCTTATAATACATATATTGAAACGTGTTATGGGTACCAGTATCATAATGTATCTTATCTGCGCCGATAAAATGTGGATATTGTGACAGGTTCAATATGACCAAATATTACCCAAGTTGATCGCAAATGTTTATGGCTTAACCCTTCCAACCTTGTAAACCGGTTCATTTAACTTTGCAAACAGTGTAGATCCAGATGAGAGGGCCTCCGTGGCCTAGTGGATAAGAGCGCTGACTCTAAGTCATTAGGTCTCTCACCGCCGTAGGTTCGAGCCTCGCTCGGGCCACGTGTGAGACGCCAAGTTCTGCAACGGAAGGTCAGGTGGTTTTTCTCCGGGTACTCCGGTTTTCGCCCACCTCTGATTAACGATCGGCTCGATATGAATGAAATAATCTTGAAAGGGCCGTAAAACCAAAACCAAAAAGATCCAGATGAGGCTCAAAATGCACCGTCTCATCAGCAAGTAAGCGAATTAGACTCGGACCCAGTACGGAGAATTATATTACAAGATTATTCGATTCCTTCAGAACATGATAAGCATGTAATATGAGGTGCAAACAATATTATTTGTAACATAGGCTGTATGTAGACGGCTAACCATGTAGACACCCACACTGCAAAGCCTTTACGTACCACATACACACGCACAAAGTAGATACAGACTTTCTGAATCATGTTAATTCGTCGTGATTATAAATGAATGTATTGCTAACGGGGATGTATTTTAAATGTATCCAGAATTATTTGTAGAAATTTACATAGGCGCCTTAATTTCATAATATTTGATTCATTAAACAAATTTGCGAACAAAAGACAATTTGCACGTCTTGTATTAATGTTTGGTAAATACAATGATCTTTCAAAATCGAAAGATTAAACTTATATAGAATTACATATATATTTGAAGTCATTACTTATGATCAATTCTTAATCTCGGGGGTGAAAGGGTTATTTACCGATCCCTTAGGGATAAACAATAGGTAATCATTGCTAGCAATAAACAGTTTGGCTCACTTATATAGATATCATAAATTTACCTAAACATATGAGCCTGTGCATAACAAAACCTACAATAATATTAGTACAACCAGCGAAGACTCAGATCAACGTGTATATACATTCAGTCTGGTCAGTCTTTGACTAATCCGGATGCCTTAGAAGACTCATTCGCACAGCAAAGACTGATCAGTAATCAAGGAAGAATCACATCAGCCAAAGCATTCTGCAGCGCCTTATCTGGGTCTGCACAGTTCGCTGCAAATAAACTAAAGCCAAGTTCCCATATTAAGACCATCTTTGCGACTGTTAAACGTGGTATTTCAGGCCACTTTTGAACAGACCCAAAAGTGGCCTCTGAGGAGGGAACGCTTGTTGAAAAAAAGAAAGAATCACTGAAGCCTTCTAAATAATCTTTTTAAAACAGGATTAGTCTTAATCCATATATGACATTGGACTCTACCACCTAGTAAGTTTGGGGTGGTCCATTACCAATTATAGGGGTGTCAGGTTTGTATTTGTTTGTGGCAAATTTAACAAAAACGAATGTTCTTTAACCAATCACTTTAGACCCAGCGTCTGATTTGGGTCTGCACTGTTTGCCAATGTCCCAGAAAAGGGCTGGTTTGCTGGTCGCAACGGTCCTATTGCAGGTTTTGTCATGCGCAGGCTCATATATCATATTTTTTTTTCTAATAAGCAGATCTAGATCAGAGGTTCTGTATAAAAAATAACCCATATATGATACTGACGTCCCTTTTGTTGAAACACGCAAACAGTCATATGGCGCAGCTGATCTGGGCCTTTACTGGTCAATCAATTATATGCAAGCATTATAATATCACGAGAAAGAAACCTGTTTATGCCATACATTACGAAAACACGCCTATTCATATATTTTCAGAATTCTCCTAAAAACATAGATTGTGGGAACTCGTTAGAACCGCCTCGTCAAGTAACGAGTACACAACATGTATGACTGCGAGCAGAAATAAGGAAAATAATATGAACCCCTATAAACCCTAGTTCTATTATATAAAAGTGAGGTTTAAGGGGATTAAAATTATTTTGTTTTGTTTGTTTGTTTGTTTGTTTGATTTGAGGTTTTCAGTCCCCGTCAAAACGGTATAGGTCATTTTGGAGACGTTGCTTCCAACTTTGTGGGACTTTTACCCGACATTGAGTGGAAATTACATCTCAAGCCCTGTCGCCCAATGAAACCAATAAGATTTATAATCATGGACGGTCCTACTCGCAACGCTTTGCTTGGGCAAGCTTAGATCCGCATAGCTCATGTGCGGTCGTTTTCAGCTATGCGTGGAAGCATCATGCAACCCAAATATTCATTTTCTCTATATAAATTGTATCGGCTAATCGGACTTAATTTCTGACAGAGGCATTCTGGAGTGATCAGCGGGTTTCTGTAACTGTGGTTTCTGAGAAAATCGCCAGCATTCAAGAGTTTAACTTGATGCAAACTTACGTTAAACGGGCGACTGGTAATGGCCAAAAAAGTTAAAATACCTTTGTGACAGTCGACTGGTAATAGCCAAAACACGTTAAAATGGCTATTGACAGTCGACTGTCACTAGCCATTTTAACGTATTTTGGCTATTGCCAGTCGACTGTCACTAGCCATTTTAACGTATTTTGGCTATTACCAGTCGACTGTCAATAGCCACTCCGAAAAATAAAACCAGCATCTGTTCGATGACCTGATGATTCGATCACAGGAGCTCTAAAATGATGCTTCGGGCGTCCGAAAAGGCCCCAAATGATGCCCCGATCCTGAGAGGTCCCAAATGATGCTTCGATGCGAAGCATCCAAAGAGGTCTGGGCTGATTAAGAACATATAAGAACATATATATACTGAACGCCAGAAGAAACGCTCACAAATTCGACTGATATTTCTGCAATCGCTTGAAATTTTGTTTCCAATTTCCTTTAATGAGTTCACAAGTCGTTTAACTGTCCTCAGTCACTGTATTGACCTTAAAGATACAGTCTGCTCAGGCGTAGCTGCACATATATGGTAAACAGGTTTTCCACGTGCACTGACCTTGTGAAGCCACAAGTTTAAAAAACCCGATACGAAATAAAAGCAATTAAGGCATGTAACAGAACTCCGAATAAAAAACGTCTGCTTTTGCACTGACGTCAGATGCCACGACTGAATGTAAACCAGCGCCACCTTGCGCTTGGACAACTAGACGCTGGAGTTACGGCTCCTGTTGTCGCTTCAAATTTTTTTGAGTAGATCCTAGAACCGTCAGCCGAATGGTATCTCGTTACGGCCAGACAAACAGCATTAACGACCATCAACGAAGCGGCAGGCTGAGGGTGACCACCGTCAACCAAGATAGGCATATCCGACTGACACACCTTCGCCAACGATTTCGTTCAAGCAGAGTGGAACGCTTTACCACAGTATCTGATCAATACGTTCATAGGATCAATGCAAAGACGTTGTGTCGCTTGTGTTGCAGCTAATGGAGGCCATACTCGATACCGCTTATATCATAAGTGCATCTGTGAACTTTTGGTTTGGTGGTTGTGTCACTCTGGAGAACATTACGGAATAACAGCAGTGAATAAACTAATGTTTCTTTGATGGACTTGATATTAAGACAGTTTTCTATCAAATCAAATGGTGAAATTTTGATTGTTCTGTTTGAGAATAAATTTACCGGGTTTAATTTGTCGTGGGCGTTTCTGTTGGCGTTCAGTATATATACTACTGTTATTAAATATTTCTTAAGTCAAAAACGTATTTCATTTAAAATATTTTTCAGTTAATACATTTTTATCATCTGCACTGTTCTGTTCAGTCTGGAAGCCTTTTAAATCTTTGAAATGATGAAAGTTGAAACCGTGGTTTGAAGAATTATTGTGCAGTGTTTTCTTTGAAACCATGGTTTGAGGTTTTCAAACCATAGTTTGAAAACTTCAAACTGGGGCTTCAAGCTGAAACTTAATATTGCAAAGATTTATTGTGCATTTTGCTTGCATCTCGAAGCAGGCATCTCGAAGCAGGCGAGCTATACTGTCCTAATACACTATCCAGATTGCGATAACACACCCGTGTGACAAAGTGCATTCTTTCATATCTCCAAAATGTTTACTTTTTCGATGAAATTTTGTGATATTTTAATTTATACACCAAATCTAGGTTGTGGGTGCTCTTTAGAACCGCCTCGTTGAGGCGGTTCTAACGAGTATCCCCAACCTATGTCTTGGAGCAGAAATAAGAAGAATAATGTACACCTACGAAAACCCAAGTTTTCTCTATATAAAGTGGGGCTTAAGGGGTGTTCATTTCACGGACTTGATCACGTGATGTGTTTTCATGACCATGTGTATTTTTATTTCAAGCATTATAATATTTGTGACCGGGTTTGTAACTTTTGTTGCCTCCTCATGAGACTGAGTATGTGTTGTGGGATGGGGGAAGGGGTGAGGGTTGTAATGCTTTTGAAGCGCCTATTCTGTATTATTTGAGAAGGCAATCCACCAAGTAAACAAGTCTGTGTAATGAATCCGCTCTACGACCACTTTATATAGAGAAAACTGTGGTTTACCAGGGTATACATCATTTTTCTAATTTCTGTTTCTAGACCTAGGTTGTGGGTGTCTCAATGAGGCGGTTCTTTTTGCTTTTCTTTTTTCAAAAATGCCTAAATCTGCAAACGGCAGAGGGCCATAACTCTCCAACAAGACTTAAACGAAAAATATACGGATCATCTATTTTTTCATACATCACGTGAACAATTCCGTGAATTGAATAGCCCTTAACCCCACTTTATATAGAAAAAAAACTGGGAATTACGGGGATATACATGATTTTCCTTATTTCTGCTCCAAGAAACAGGTTGTGGGTACCCGTTAGAACCGCCTCAGTGAGGCCCAACCTAAGTTTGCAGTATAAATAAGAAAAATATCATGATCTTTCATCAGAAAAGTAGCCATTTTGGAGATGTGAAAAATGCACTATGTTTCACGGCTGTGTTATTGTAATGTAAGCAATCCATATGTGGAATTTCATAACCCTAGCATATACGGTTCCTAAGATATGATACATAACATAGTGCGTGACGGACGGGCGGATTGACGGAAGGACGTAAGGATGGACGGACGGACGAACAAAGTAAAAGCAATATGCCCCCACAACTTCTTCGAAGTTAGGGGCACAACTTCTTCGAAGTTTGCGGCATGAAAGATCCGAAAAGAAGGAAGTTTAATCTCTGCCATGCTGACATTTCAGTCCTTTTTAACCGTTTTCAGAAATTTTATCAAGGTACGAAAATTGGATAAAAAAGGAAAACTAAACGGTAATATCGCAGTATATATTTCTCCCTTTCAGTCCAGGGAGTTGGGCGCTTTAGTGTATAGTAAATATTCATACTACCCATTTTGTTTAAATATTAGCTATACATTTCCATTCCTGGCACTGCTTTCAAATGTTTCTTTTCTATTTAAAAAATCAAAAATCTGAATAGCAATCAAATCTTTTCTATCTGAAATATTTTGACAACCAAACGGTTCACTGTACTAAATCAAAGGCCTAACCCCTTGACAGTGTTGACCACTGATTGGTCAATGGACCACCAACAACCCCTTGACAGTGTTGACCACTGATTGGTCAATGGACCACCAACAACCCCTTGACAGTGTTGACCACTGATTGGTCAATGGACCACCAACAACCCCTTGACAGTGTTGACCACTGATTGGTCAATGGACCACCAACAACCCCTTGACAGTGTTGACCACTGATTAGTCAATGGACCACCAACAACCCCTTGACAGTGTTGACCACTGATTGGTCAATGAACCACCAACAACCCCTTGACAGTGTTGACCACTGATTGGTCAATGGACCACCAACAACCCCTTGACAGTGTTGACCACTGATTGGTCAATGGACCACCAACAACCCCTTGACAGTGTTGACCACTGATTGGTCAATGGACCACCAACAACCCCTTGACAGTGTTGACCACTGATTGGTCAATGGACCACCAACAACCCCTTGACAGTGTTGACCACTGATTGGTCAATGGACCACCAACAACCCCTTGACAGTGTTGACCACTGATTGGCCAATGGACCACCAACAACCCCTTGACAGTGTTGACCACTGATTGGTCAATGGACCACCAACAACCCCTTGACAGTGTTGACCACTGATTGGTCAATGGACCACCAACAACCCCTTGACAGTGTTGACCACTGATTGGTCAATGGACCACCAACAACCCCTTGACAGTGTTGACCACTGATTGGTCAATAGACCACCAACAACCCCTTGACAGTGTTGACCACTGATTGGTCAATGGACCACCAACAACCCCTTGACAGTGTTGACCACTGATTGGTCAATGGACCACCAACAACCCCTTGACAGTGTTGACCACTGATTGGTCAATGGACCACCAACAACCCCTTGACAGTGTTGACCACTGATTGGTCAATGGACAACCAACAACCCCTTGACAGTGTTGACCACTGATTGGTCAATGGACCACCAACAACCCCTTGACAGTGTTGACCACTGATTGGTCAATGGACCACCAACAACCCCTTGACAGTGTTGACCACTGATTAGTCAATGGACCACCAACAACCCCTTGACAGTGTTGACCACTGATTGGTCAATGGACCACCAACAACCCCTTGACAGTGTTGACCACTGATTGGTCAATGGACCACCAACAACCCCTTGACAGTGTTGACCACTGATTGGTCAATGGACCACCAACAACCCCTTGACAGTGTTGACCACTGATTGGTCAATGGACCACCAACAACCCCTTGACAGTGTTGACCACTGATTGGTCAATGGACCACCAACAACACCTCAATTATTTTTCATGGTGAAAATTGTTGAAATTTACATCAGGCACTGAAGTGTTATGAGGTCACAGGTGCAAAGTTGGCACACGTGACTGTCAAACATGACTGACTTGTCTTCACAGTGCTTTATGGCAACTGGGGTAGTTTTAACTGAATGAAGAGGATGTTGCGACCGAAACAACATTGGTGGTATCTTTAAAGTTTTCCAAGAATATTTAACGTTTCGACTGTTCCAAAACTTGACACTTCCAAACAATAGCATCTTCACCAAGGTGATAACGACCGGTTGCCCCGTCAACAAGTTTTTTCCATTTCCCATCTTTTTCTAAACTGTCGATTGTGGATAAAACCCAGCCCTTAAACTCTTCGGACGTAGTCAGGACCGAAGCTCGACCAACTATAACAATAATACCACCTGAAATTAAAAACATTACGATAACGTGTTAGAATGGTGTCTTCCATAACCTCTAGAGCTACATATTGTTTTAATCTCTCTCTCTCTCTCTCTCTCTCTCTCTCTCTCTCTCTCTCTCTCTCTCTCTCTCTCTCTCTCTCTCTCTCTAAGTCGTTTGGTTGCAATTTTCCTTTTTGGGTTGTTCACTATATGACGTATGTCCCACACAACCTTAGAATGTGATTTAAAAACTGCTGTAGCTGTGATTTGTTGAGTAATAAATAACAGTTTGGAGGTTTGGAGGTCAGTTGTAAAGTAGATCAAATCATGATCCAAACTACTAAACCAACCGTGCTATTTGTATTCTGTAAATATTGTTTTGAAAGAAATACAATTGTGTTCAAATCAAACTACTAAACCTACCGGGCTATATGTACATGTATCCTGTGAATATAGTTTTGAAAGAAACAAAACGGTGTTGAAACTAAACTTCTAAACCTACCGGGTTATTTGTTTTCTGTAAATATTGCTTTGAAAGAAATAAAATGGTGTTCAAACCAAACAACTAAACCTACCGTGCTATATGTATTCTGTAAAAATTGTTATGAAAAAAAATATAAAATGGTGTTCAAGCCAAACTACTAAACCTACCGGGCAATTTTTATTCTGTACATATTGTTTTTGAAAGAAATAAAATGGTGTTCAAACCAAACTACTAAACCTACCGGGCAATTTTTATTCTGTAAATATTGTTTTGGAAGAAATAAAATGGTGTTCAAACCCAACTACTTAACCTACCGGGCTATTTGCAACTTGGCTATTTGTATTCTGTAAATATTGTTTTGAAATAAATAAACTGGTGTTCAAACAAAACTACTAAACATACTGGGTTATTTGTATTTTAAAAGAAACAAAATGTTGTTTAAACCAAACTACTAAACCTACCAGGTTTGACAATGCGAATCATCTCAGGAAGAGCATCCGGACGCATATGATTAGGACTAAAACAGGCTGTAGCTGTCAATCAATCGTAGGTATCTATAAGGTAAAGCGTATTAGTCAAAACTCATAATACATCCGTGTGGTATATAGAGGATCTTACATGAGGGCTCATGTATTATTGAATTAATTAAACGAGTTGAGGAAAATTGATAAAATGCGAGGTTTTGCCGAGCATTTTATGCCTTTACCTCAACGAGTTTAAAAAATTCAATAATATATGAGCATGAATGCAAGATTCTATTTATCATATGTCATTTAGAACGCATTTTATTCGCAATAGTTTTTTTTTTACAAAAATGTCAGTATTCCGCCATTAGTAAACGCGACGGTGTTAAGGACGTCATACATGTATCATGACGGTGCGTATCTAACTAAATTGCATATTTAATCCACCAGTGGATAATCCAATTTATTACACGACGTTATTACACTCTCAGACGCAACGTCATCTATCTAAAATGGCTTCTTTTCTGATGAAAAAAAATGATATTTTTCTTATTTCTACTCCATAGGTTGAGGATGCTCGTTAGAACCGCCTCATTGCACGCACAACCTATGTGTTGGAACAGAAATAAGAACAACAATGTGTACCCTCGTAAAGCCCAGTTTTCCCTATATTCGTTTCCGTTGACCGTTCCAAGGCGGTTCTTCTGTCGCGGTTTATTTTTGTTATGGTTTGTCTTGGGTGTTTATGTCGCTTATGCTATTTTATTTTGGATAGCCTATTGGCCATTTTGTGGGAAAGTGACTGTCCTTTTGGCTCTCCGCTGTTGGTGTTTCCATTAGGGTCTGTTGTTTCATGTCTGTATGTCTTTCCCTTTGGTGACTCTGATGGGAGCTGTGGGTTGATTGTATCGATTCCTGATTATTGCCTCCACTTCTATTCTTAGAGGGGTGTTCATTACACGGACATGATAATGTGTTTGTTTGTTTGATTTTAGGTTTAACGTCCCCGTCAACACTGTAAAGGTCATTTTGGAGACGTTGCTTCCAATTTTGTGGGACTTTTACCCGACATTGAGATGAAATGACATCTCAAGCCCTGTCGCCCAATGAAACCAATAGGGTTTATTAGCATGGACGGTCCGCCTCGCACCGCGGTTCCTGAACAGACATGATAATGTGATGTCCACAGCCCAAATATTTTAGGGCCGCTAATATTTTGTTCGAAATAGGTGCAGTTCGAAGTATTGATTGTAAATCTCAGCACCAGGCTTTGTGGGATGTCTCATTAAGATACACATATAACAGATACATGTGACTGACACTCTTTCATTTCTTCAAAACGGTAATAATTCTGATGAACATTACGAAAACATGCCTATACAAATACATTGCCAATTTTTTGGCCAAAAATGGAAATTTTAAAATGAAAAATTGTGATATTTTTCTTAATTCTGCTCAAACATAGATTGCGGGGACTCGATAGAACCGCCTCGACGAGGCGGTTCTATCGAGTACCCACAATCTATGTTTTAGAGCAGAAATAAGAAAAATTATGTATACCCCTTTAAACCCCAGTTTTACTATATAAAAGTGGGGTATGAGGGGGTGAAGATTATATAGGTTTGTTCTCGTAATGAATTCGTGATAGTTTTCTTATATTAACTCCGAACATACGCCATGGGTGTTCGTTAGAACCGCCTCATTGAGGCGGTTCTAACGAGTAGGCACAGCCTTTGTCTTGTAACAGAAATAAGCAAACTAATGTATACCCTGGTAAACCCAAGGTTTACGTTTGAGGGGGTCCAAATTTAATATATAGGTATATTTTCAGGATGTTAAAATGTATTTTTTCGATCTACTATACAGTAATTGAATGCTGTGAGTACAAACAACATTCCTTGTTTATGATGAGGATATATGGAGCGATGGAGAGAAGAGATCCCTATGGACTCAAGAAAATGTTTGACTTTTCCTTGGTAAACTGGCCATCCATGGTCGAGTTATCAAAGTTTTTACTGATATAATCAGTGAAAAATTGTGCAGTTTGTAAACACAACAAAATAGGCACACATCTGGGTGTAAATTTTGACGGGCAGTCGCGGTGTCATATTTAACCCAATGCATGCAGGAAACCCCTAAAGGGATACCTTGGCAAACAGTGCAGGCCCAGATCAGACGCGGCAGAACGCGGCGTCTGATCAGGGCGTGCACTATTTGCTAATAGAATTTTCCGTCAAAAATAGAAAATGGAAAAAAATAGGCCTGGCACCCCTTATATGACAAATGGACTTGTCCAATGTATAGCTATGGAAGCGTTCACTAGTATTCAATGGGTTAAGAAGCCCCCGCCCATAGGGGCTTGAAGAAATAGATTGGCTGCATGATGCTTCCACGCAGAGCTGAATCCGGCCCACACACTAGTACTGGTAAACCGCTTAGAGGATCCAAGCCTGTCCAAGAACCGCGGTGCGAGGCGGACCATCCATGCTAATAAACCCTATTTCATTGGGCGACAGGGCTTGAGATGTCATTTCATCTCAATGTCGGGTAAAAGTCCCAAAGAATTGGAAGCAACGTCTCCAAAATGACCTTTACAGTGCTGACGGGGACGTTAAACCTCAAATCAAACAAACAAATTCAATGGGTTAAAGTGAATGACCACCATTTTTTTTTCTCAGATCCATTTTACAATAACACCATTGAGGAATGATAAAATCATATTCTCCTCCTAAACTGTTGCTCTAATTAACTGTAATGGCTCATTAAAGTTGTTTATAGGGTGTCAGACATTTTTACAGATTATATCTCCTGCAGTGATCTCAAGGAGACTGTTCAGTCCATGTTCCGACAGCTATCTTTAGCAGCTGAGGATTTTAGAGGGGAAAGTGAACTTTAAAATAATAAAAATGCCTTCTTGTAAGGGCAAATACTGGACAAGGAATTAACTGTTTTCTATTCCTGACCCTTAGAAAAATAAAAAGTTATGTAAAAAATGGATTCATAATCTTGGAACAGAGAATCTTAACATCAAGACATTTGTTTATGCAAAGCATAACATTAGTGCAAACATTTTGAATTTAGCTGTTTTCAGTTGAAAGTGTGTTGATTACTTGTTTCTTTTCTTTTCTTCATTAATTAATGCCTATCAGTATCATTTAACCAATCATTTCCATAGCACGCCCTGACAATTTAAGGTAATATTTCATGGCACTTCACTATGGTCTTTTGTGATATTTTTCTTAACCTTTTTGTACAAAAATGGAATCTTCCTCCTTATATATACCAGGGTTCATACAGAACTGGGAAAACAGAATTCCAGGACTTTTCCAGGACTTTTCCAGGATTTTCTTCATTTTTCCAGGATGCAATTTCATCGACCGTTTACTCACCTAACACTGCTTCTTTAAAATTTCCTGTTGTTCTGCAAGTTCCTTATCCAGTTCTACCAAAGATTCTCGCTTTTCCTTAGCTGTCCTTCTGAATGAATTTGATTGAGTTACAAAAGTCATTTTCCCTGTGCTTTCAGCCTTCTCTTTTCGGGATGCATTGGAAAGGTGTTTATTCCCTTTTGCATGTGACTTCAAGGCCGATTCCCCCATGTTAGCAATGTCTATTATCCGATCACAGACTGAACAGAGTGCTTTCAGCTTGTCACCCTTAAAAGGCTGAATCCATTCACTATATGCAGGATTCCTTTCCCATTCGTTTTTGTAGGCACATTTCCCCTTAAAGCTCATTCTGACTGTTCTCAAATCTCCACTCTACTTTCAGGGTTTAGGGGTTTTTTTTATTTTTCGTTTTGATAATTTTTGCTTTTTTTTGTATTTTCCGCTGCGCAAGAGGTCCACTTCCGGTTACACTTGATTCGTAGTACCGGGATATTGTGTGAGATAGTGATAAATGCCGGGACTACCGCTGACTGAATCTGAATACAGCGGTTTTTTTTACTAATTTAGCGATTTTCTTTCATTTTTTTGTGCGCCACATCGTTGAGAATCTTTTTCAAGGACCTATCGTAGTTTTCAAGGAATATTTCCCAAAATTCAAGCACCTTTTGTCATTTTCAAGGACATTTTTTCAAAATTCCAGGACAATTCCAGGACAAATTGCACTTTTTTAGAATTCCAGGAGTTTTCCAGGACCAAGGTCAAATTCCAGGACTTTTCAAGGTCTGTGCGAACCCTGTATACCAGGAGTCCATTTCAAAACCAAGGGCTGTCAGGTTGTTTCCCTCAAAACTTATTAGGAACACGGCTGAACATTTTGCAAACAATGTAAGCCCTGATCAGACGCCGTGTGCTGCGGCGTCTGATCTGGGCCTGCACTGTTTGCCAGGGTACCTCTTTTGTTTTGGGTCTAAATGGGTTAATCCAGATTGTGGGTACTCAACGAGGTGATTCCTTTGAGTACCCATAATTTATGTTTTCATTTTTGGATAAAGTCCTGGATTTTATGCAAATAGTGTACATGTGTACAATGTGATTAACTGTAGATCAGACAAGGATTACAGAAAACAATTGTTTTGTAGGAAAGAACAGATTTTGTTTGTTTGAATTGATGTTTAACATTCCCATCACCACTATTTAGGGCATTTTGCAGATGCTGCTTCCAATTTTGTGGGGTATTTACCTGACCCAATGAAACCAATGGCACCAAACTCAGGAAAACTGTCTTCAAAGTCTTTATTTTCATCCAAAAACATAATGAAGCCAGTATGTAAGATCCTGAACTGACAGCCTATTTAAGGATTTTTGAGAATGCAACCTGATTAGAGAGCCTAATTACTTCTCCTTTAGTAGCTACATAGAGAGACATAGAGCTTCAATGGTCTCCTTGAGGTCAGGAATTGAGCAAACATGTTGGACGCTGGGATACATTTGGATTACCTTGGGGAAAAAATGGCCGCCGCCAGAAGGCTTCACTGAAACCATTAAATGTTGATTTAATTACCTTAGCAGATTTCAATTGGTAATAAAAGTCAGAGATTAATCATTACAGTAACCTTTTCTTGCAAATGAAGTAATTATATTTTAAAGGTTGTCATTCACTTTAAGATAACCAGGACAACTACCCCGTGTGGCACAGACTCCCAAAGGACTCTCGCTCATAGGGGAAAAATAGATTAGGCTGCACGATGCTTCTACGGAAAGCTGAAACCAACCACACAACAGTACTGGTAAACCGTTTAAAAGGACTAAGCCTGCACAGGCAAAGTGGTGCCAGTCGGACCGCCCATGCATATAAACATTTTTGGTTTTATTAGGCGGCAGGGCTTGAGATGTCATTTCATCTCAATGTCGGGTAAAAGTCCAAGAAAATCGTAAGCAAGTCTCCAAAATGACCTAAATTATGTTGACTGGGACGTTAAACCCTCAACTCAAACGGAATTGAGACAATTCATCGACAAGACAATTCATCGACACGGTTTTTGGAGACAATTCATCGACACAATTGAAGACAACTCATCGACACTTTTTGAAGACAATTCATCGACACATTATTATGTTGAAATTATACACAAGCTGATAAAATGAAGACAATGTTTTGAAAATAAAATTATCTATTATCACATTTATGATCAAAATTACGAATTTAGAAAAAATTAATTCAATCTTTTGGGTTATTGACCATTTTAACCGCATTAGTTTGCCTCGTCTGATTTGATGTCGCAAAACAGTGACTGTCGGGGAGCTGTCTCAAAGTAGTTGAGGATAGCATGTAGCTTTTAGGGTGCTGAGTGCTATGTAGTGGCAGTATTGATAGTACGACCACTGGAGTTGAAGGATAATTTAGCCTCGAGATTTGTACAATTCGCATTTAGATACATAATTCTGATCATGAGATATAAACCGTGTCGGTGAATTATCATCTAGATAATAAGCCTATGCGACGGACCTTGATTAATCCCACTTTAGGGGTAAAAGTTCAGTTTAACCATTTTTGTACCAAATGGAATCCTCCTCCTTATATAAAGCATGAGTCCATTTAAAAATGTAGGGTTGTCAGGTTGTGTTTTCAACTAAATTTGTTTTGGAAAATAGCTGAACTTTTTGCAAACAGTGTAGGCCCTGATCAGACGCCGCGTTCTGCGGCGTCTGAGCTGAGCCTACACTGTTTTCCAGGGTACCCGTTTTGGGGTATATGGTATTGAATGGGATTATGTTTACTTTTCATATTTCTGCCTATAAACGTTAGGCGTTATCGTTGGAATCGTTTCGATTTGAGCAGAATCTTATTTAATGCTGAAAATTTAGGGGAAAAATGCAAACATACATGTAACTCACAATCAAGCTTCACTTGCCATCTTTTTTATTTTGATTATGAAAGTTTTGAATAATATTTGACCAAGTTCCGTATACATTTTCTTTTATGCGGTTAAAAGGGTCTATAAGCCAAACTATTGAATTAAATGTTTCTAAATTCGTTATTTTGATCATAAACGTGATAAAAGATAATTTTATTTTCAAAACAGTGTCTTCATTTTATCAACTAGTGTATAATTTCAACATAATAATGTGTCGATGAATTGTCTTAAAAAAAACAAATATGAAACAAAATGAAGTTCACAAAGGTATTTATTACAGCGCTATAAACATAATTTTGAACATTCGTTATAACCGCCTCAATGAGCTGGCTCTTGAAAGACCTAACCGTCTATGTTTGCAGGAGAAAACCAAAACGATGTACTACATTAAGTAAGGACCCATCAGTGCTGTCAGGGTTTCATTTTTTCTATATAATAAGGTTGGTTGGGGCGTCCATGATTAGATTTACATTACGAAAACACACATATTAAAATATATTGAGAATTTTGCTACCACTGAATAAAAAAAAAAAAACGATATTTTTCTTATTTCTGCTCTAAACACCCTTTTAGGGGTGCTCGTCAGAACCCCCTCATCGACATAGATTAGGGGTGCTCGTTAATGTGTATCCATAATATATGTTTTTGAGCAGAAATAAGAAACAAAAGGACCATGATGGTCTTATGTCGCTCATCTGAGCTAACAGATTAGAAGTTTCAGGAAGTTCCAATTTTTACCGAAGGATTTATGCTGATGACAAGGTCAAAAACAGGTATTTTCAGCATTCAAGTGACGTAACTCTATGAGAGATAGGCAGACATCAAAAGTTTTCAAACTCATCCGAACTTTCAACCACAACCTACTTATATACTAGTTTCAGGAAGATTCGATCAAAACTAAAGGACTTATGGTGATGACAAGGTACAAAATAGGCATTTTCAGCAAAGAAAGGGACATAACTCTTGGAGTAATGTGCCAATAATGTTAGTTTGCAAACACATTCAAGCTGTTATCTCTAACTTACTTATATGTAAGTTTCAGGAAGGTCTGTTCAAAACTTAGGGACTTATGATGATGACAATGTCATCCAAGCTTTTATCCCTGACTTACTTGTTTGTAATTTTCAAGAAGACATGTTGAAAAGCTGAAAGGGTTAGTGTGATGGACCTAATAGGCATTTTCTGCAATCAAAGGGATAAAACTCTATGATAAATAGGATGAGCTCATCAGTTTTCGAACTCATATAAGCTTTTATGGTAGCTTAACACTAAATATTGCTGAGCCGGGGAACCAGCACTTTGGGACAGAAGATTTGATAGAGGATCAAATACCAGCTGTGCATTTCATTGGTTATATAGGCTGGATTTATTTCATTTTAAGAAAAGGGTACTTATAGCAAAACAAAATAATAGATGCTTTGCAATTATATCTGCAAGCCCAAAAATATTGCTGCCACATTTTCATGGTCACCCCTTTGAGAAAAAATTGCCCTGTTATTCACTGCGGCGCTACACATCAACAATATGGCGGACAATAGCTCAAAAAGGAGACGGGCTACATGTGGATTTTTTCTTTGGGATTTATTCAGCTAGAGTTGCTCTACAAACCACCAAGGTTTGAAATATTTTGCATGTACAGTTTTTGTTGGAGATGGAAAAATGTTACTATTGTCGTCTATGGAAAATATTTAGTGGTAAGCTCCCTATACCAAAAGTTGGAAAATCAGCCCCACACTCCAGTTTTCAGTCATTACATCATATTTTCACACATTGGTAGGTTTTATCCAATTCTGTATCATAAAATGGATATTCCTGGCATGTGGTTAGCCATAGAAACTGTAAAAAAGTGTAAGGTTTGTGGTAATTTAGGTCTAACTGGGTGTTTTGATCAGTTTTTGCTTCTGATCTGTGCATTTTGAGGGGGGGGGGGTACTTTAAAGCCATGTTAATCAATTGTTAATGGGTTTGTTTTGGAAAAAGTCTTACAGTAAGTGTATAACCAGAAACACAAGAGAAAGGATCTACTCCATCTGGAATTTAACACTAAGGTTACCTGGTTTTTGGCCTTGGTCTCTAGCGAAAGCAAAACTTCAAAATTGTCTCTGCTGCAATATCGCGATAAGTTTTCTCATCTCTTATTGGTTCTTATTGATTAGATTCATGTTAAAGGGTCTGAACAGATATATATCCACTATTTCTCATGGTATTGAGGCATTTATAATCATTTTTGTCAAAGTTTTATCATCAAAATATCCTCAAAATGCCAATTTTACATAAAATAGGGGGTATAGGTGTGAAATCAGCCATAAATACCAGTTGGTATGCTATTAAGGCACACTTTAGTGCATTTTAGGATTGAAGTGTTCCAAAGACATAGGAGAAGAACCACTGATGCCAGCCGTGTCTGGGTTCCATTCCAGAAAGAGGTAAACTTTGCCCTTTTTCACAAAATATTGTTTGTTCGGCTTTCATTGTAGAATCTGAAAGCGATAACTTTTTCGCAAACTTCAAAGATTCTTTGTCACTGAACATTTATTATGCATGCTTAAATTATTAGATATGATCTAAATTTCTATTTGACAATGCTTTTGATGGATCATAAAGACAATAAGGGTTTGGTATAGGTAGCTTAACACTAAATATTGCTGAGCCGGGGAACCAGCACTTTGGGACAGAAGATTTGATAGAGGATCAAATACCAGCTGTGCATTTCATTGGTTATATAGGCTGGATTTATTTCATTTTAAGAAAAGGGTACTTATAGCAAAACAAAATAATAGATGCTTTGCAATTATATCTGCAAGCCCAAAAATATTGCTGCCACATTTTCATGGTCACCCCTTTGAGAAAAAATTGCCCTGTTATTCACTGCGGCGCTACACATCAACAATATGGCGGACAATAGCTCAAAAAGGAGACGGGCTACATGTGGATTTTTTCTTTGGGATTTATTCAGCTAGAGTTGCTCTACAAACCACCAAGGTTTGAAATATTTTGCATGTACAGTTTTTGTTGGAGATGGAAAAATGTTACTATTGTCGTCTATGGAAAATATTTAGTGGTAAGCTCCCTTATCCCTGGCTTACTTACAAGTAAGTTTCTAGAAGATCTAATAAAATCTGAATGGGCTACGGTGATGACAAGGTCAAAAAAAGGCATTTTCTGAAATCAAGGGGGACATAACTCTCTAAAATAGAGGCCGACCTCACCAATTTTTAAACTAAGCTGAGGTTTTATCTCTTTCTTACAAAAATGTAAGATTCAAGAAGATCCGATGGAAGCTGAAGGGGCTACAGTGATGACAAGGTCAAAAATAGACATTTTCAGCTATCGAGGGGACGTAACTCTATGATAGATAGGCCGACCTCCCAGGTTTCGAATTCATTCGAGCCTTTATCCCTGACCTACTTGTTTGAAAGTTTCAAGAAGATCCTATCACAACTGGAGGGGCCACGGTCCAAAATAATCATTTTCAACAAAGTAGGGGACATAACTCAATAAGTAATAGACCGACATCGCTAGTTTTCGAATTCATCCGAGCTTTTATCCCTGACTTACTTGTTTGTAAGTTTCAGGAAGATCCAATCAAAATTGAAGGGTCTACGGTGATGACAAGGTCAAAAAAAAGTATTTTCAGCAAAGTAGTGGACATAAGACCGATATCGCTAGCAGCTACTGGCAGCGGATTAATAACCTTGCTTTTTCTTCCACAGGTACAGTTGGGAACCCAAACGGAAAATTGCCACACGGCACGGAACCGGATCACGGCGAATAGCACCAACAGTGATGTCCGAACGGGACCCGGTTACGTACCAGAGCCAACCCCATTAGAAAGTTGTGGCCAGAACTTTCCCTTGGGGCCAAAAATAACTCATCACACCTTACTTTTCGGGTACTCGGGGATCCCTAAAGGGGAACCCCACATCTCATGTAGAATAGCTACAGAGATGACATCACATGGCAATCCATTGAAGGGCCTCGCCGACGCCCCCCCGCATGAGTACCCATCTGATGAATATCTGGACGTGTGCAAAGCGAAGGCACAGTAGCTTGCTGGAACAGAGCACACCCACCCAGATAAGGTGGGGAACTCCACATCTCATGTAGAATAGCTACAGAGATGACATCACATGGGCACCCAGTGAAGGGCCTCGCCGAGGCCCTCCACATGAGTACCCATCTGATGAATATCTGGATGTGCGCAAAGCGAAGGTACAGTAGCTTGCCGGAAAGGAGCACACCCGCCCAGATAAGGTCACGCGCATCATAATTTAAAAGGCGGGGCAACGGTAATAACCAACCTTTGCTAGGGATTTGGAATAGAAAGACCCTTAAAAAAGCCATTGAGGACGACCTAACAAAATAATCAACAGCGGAATTGCATAATGGCTGATTAGCCTCAACATCGCCTTTCCCAAAACCACACAACTCTACACAGAGCACGGGTACTAGGGCATTTTGCAATAGCCAGAATTGGCTGGTCTAATAGTAACCCTTCCTGGCTCACTTTGGATTGCCGTTCTAAATTTAAAATTTCATCCATTATCACCCTATAACAAGCACCGTGTCCGTAGGCGTTTTCTCTACCATGACAGGGGTGGGGGTAGAGGATAATGGAAGCCGAACACCCGATAATGCATGCGAAGCTTTTTCCCTCGGTCAGACAAAGGGCTGTGTACTGACACATTTTACAGCCGGAATTGGCAAAATGTCACCACATTCTAGAGCCCGACTACTGGTCCGTATCTGCACTCAAAATTCAAAAATCGCCAGATGACTACAGGACAAACGCTTCACATTGGGTGCGTTTGTGACTCCAAGGCATCCTGAGCGGGGGAATTGGAAAGCGGGACTGACCTGCTTCCCACATCCTCCGCGAAAGAAGTCACTTCACCCCCCAAAGGCTAGCCGATAACTGTCGAATTGACAGGAGTCGGCACATTGGCAGCCTTGGGATAGGAGCAGTACCAGTAAATAAACCCAGTCGGCGAACTGGGGGAGCCCCTATGTGCTTTTAGCGCCCGGTTACCTTACAAACTATGTCTATTCTATTCTATATCGCTAGTTTTCGAACTCATGCAAGAAGATCCGATCAAAGCTGAAGGGGCTACAGCGATGACAAGGTCAAAAACAAGCATTTTCAGCAGAGCAGGGGACATAACTCCGTGAGCAATCAATCAACATCGCTAGTTTTTTTTACGGAGTGGCTAGTGACAGTCGACTGGCAATAGCCAAAATACGTTAAAATGGCTAGTGACAGTCGACTGGCAATAGCCAAAATACGTTAAAATGGCTAGTGACAGTCGACTGTCAATAGCCATTTTAACGTGTTTTGGCTATTACTAGTCGACTGTCACTAAGGTATTTTAACTTTTTTGGCTATTACCAGTCGCCCGTTTAACGTAAGTTTGCATCAAGTTAAACTCTTGAATGCTGGCGATTTTCTCAGAAACCACAGTTACAGAAACCCGCTGATCACTCCAGAATTCCTATGTCAGAAATTAAGTCCGATTAGCCGATACAATTTATATAGAGAAAATGACTGGGGTTGTTCATGGTAGCGCTGTTCATGTTCACATCGAATTGACTGCATTTTATCCATATGGCCGGGTTTGTGAGCAGACACCCATAAACATTTTGCTTTCTGCATCATTAGCGGGCGGGGACACAGAAAGTGCCATTATGGTGAACGGACAAGCGCCCACTGGAACAAAAGCCCACTAGGGCCCATTGGACACTATCCCACAGGACAATGGCACACTGTTAAACTTTGGCAGGGAGGACAAGTTTTGTTTGTTTGATTTCATGTTTAACGTCCCCGTTAACACTGTATAGGTCATTTTTGAGACGTTGCTTCCAATTTTGCGTTACTTTTACCCGACATTGAGATGAAATGACATGTATCCAACTATTTGCGCCCGCCGTATCCGATTTTCCTGTAATAATAATAGCGGCAGTTTGCATGGTAATTATGATGTCTCCTTTGTGTCTTGTTGCGTTCACACAACTTACCTTTTAATAATGAACTACCTTCCTTAATTTAAAGCTATGTTTTATCGGGATATATAGAAAGACGTCCCTAGGGTCTGCAGAATGTGTTAGAATCAGCCATGGTAATCGACCAATCGGTGTTCGAGATGGCGAAGTTTCACTGTTTTTGTTTGATTTGAGGTTAAACGTCCCCGTCAACACTGTAAAGGTCATTTTGGAGACGTTGCTTCCAATTTTGTGGGACTCTTACCCGACATTGAGATGAAATGACATCTCAAGCCCTGTCGCCCAATGAAACCAATAGGGTTTAATAGCATGGACGGTCCGCCTCGCACCACGGTTCCTGGACAGGCTTAGATCCTCTAAGCGGTTTACCAGTACTAGTGTGCGGGCCGGATTCAGCTCTGCGTGGAAGCATCATGCAGCCCATATATTTCTTCAAGCCCCTATGGGCGGGAGCTTGAAGTTTCACTGTACATGTTTGTTTGCATGTATTACCAAAATATACCCATATATAACTTTGACCACTCGCCTCCGCCCATCAGAAATTAAAGAAATATTTGGCTTGCATGATGCTTCCACGCAGAGCTGAAAACGACCGCACATGAGCTATGCGGATCTAAGCTTGCCCAAGCAAAGCGTTGCGAGTAGGACCGTCCATGATTAGAAATCTTATTGGTTTCATTGGGCGACAGGGCTTGAGATGTAATTTCCACTCAATGTCGGGTAAAAGTCCCACAAAGTTGGAAGCAACGTCTCCAAAATGACCTATACCGTTTTGACGGGGACTGAAAACCTCAAATCAAACAAACAAACAAACAAACAAAACAAAATAATTTTAATCCCCTTAAACCTCACTTTTATATAATAGAACTAGGGTTTATAGGGGTTCATATTATTTTCCTTATTTCTGCTCGCAGTCATACATGTTGTGTATTCGTTACTTGACGAGGCGGTTCTAACGAGTTCCCACAATCTATGTTTTTAGGAGAATTCTGAAAATATATGAATAGGCGTGTTTTCGTAATGTATGGCATAAACAGGTTTCTTTCTCGTGATATTATAATGCTTGCATATAATTGATTGACCAGTAAAGGCCCAGATCAGCTGCGCCATATGACTGTTTGCGTGTTTCAACAAAAGGGACGTCAGTATCATATATGGGTTATTTTTTATACAGAACCTCTGATCTAGATCTGCTTATTAGAAAAAATTATGATATATGAGCCTGCGCATGACAAAACCTGCAATAGGACCGTTGCGACCAGCAAACCAGCCCTTTTCTGGGACATTGGCAAAGTGCAGACCCAAATCAGACGCCGCGGAACGCGGCGTCAGATCTGGGTCTAAAGTGATTGGTTAAAAGAACATTCGTTTTTGTTAAATTTGCCACAAACAAATACAAACCTGACACCCCTATAATTGGTAATGGACCACCCCAAACTTACTAGGTGGTAGAGTCCAATGTCATATATGGATTAAGACTAATCCTGTTTTAAAAAGATTATTTAGAAGGCTTCAGTGATTCTTTCTTTTTTTTCAACAAGCGTCCCCTCCTCAGAGGCCACTTTTGGGTCTGTTCAAAAGTGGCCTGAAATACCACGTTTAACAGTCGCAAAGGTGGTCTTAATATGGGAACTTGGCTTTAGTTTATTTGCAGCGAACTGTGCAGACCCAGATAAGGCGCTGAAGAATGCTTTGGCTGATGTGATTCTTCCTTGATTACTGATCAGTCTTTGCTGTGCGAATGAGTCTTCTAAGGCATCCGGATTAGTCAAAGACTGACCAGACTGAATGTATATACACGTTGATCTGAGTCTTCGCTGGTTGTACTAATATTATTGTAGGTTTTGTTATGCACAGGCTCATATGTTTTGTGAAAGAACTCCTTTAACCCAAAAAACGCCAAGAAAACCTGCATGTGAAAATATTGTCATTTTATGTCGTCTGCTTCATACTTGCAAACTTTCGAAAACATTTGGCATGCGTGCAATTTGTATAGATCCCGATCAGACTGCTCCTCAAGTAGCAGCCTGCTCTGGGTTTACAATGTTTTGCAACAAACCAGCTGACAACAAAGCCGAGAATTGTTGTGATTGGCATCTTAAGGTTTAGGTAAATTTATGATATCTATATAAGTGAGCCAAACTGTTTATTGCTAGCAATGATTACCTATTGTTTATCCCTAAGGGATCGGTAAATAACCCTTTCACCCCCGAGATTAAGAATTGATCATAAGTAATGACTTCAATATATATGTAATTCTATATAAGTTTAATCTTTCGATTTTGAAAGATCATTGTATTTACCAAACATTAATACAAGACGTGCAAATTGTCTTTTGTTCGCAAATTTGTTTAATGAATCAAATATTATGAAATTAAGGCGCCTATGTAAATTTCTACAAATAATTCTGGATACATTTAAAATACATCCCCGTTAGCAATACATTCATTTATAATCACGACGAATTAACATGATTCAGAAAGTCTGTATCTACTTTGTGCGTGTGTATGTGGTACGTAAAGGCTTTGCAGTGTGGGTTAGCTGTCTACATACAGCCTATGTTCCAAATAATATTGTTTGCACCTCATATTACATGCTTATCATGTTCTGAAGGAATCGAATAATCTTGTAATATAATTCTCCGTACTGGGTCCGAGTTTAATTCGCTTACTTGCTGATGAGACGGTGCATTTTGAGCCTCATCTGGATCTTTTTGGTTTTGGTTTTACGGCCCTTTCAAGATTATTTCATTCATATCGAGCCGATCGTTAATCAGAGGTGGGCGAAAACCGGAGTACCCGGAGAAAAACCACCTGACCTTCCGTTGCAGAACTTGGCGTCTCACACGTGGCCCGAGCGAGGCTCGAACCTACGGCGGTGAGAGACCTAATGACTTAGAGTCAGCGCTCTTATCCACTAGGCGACGGAGGCCCTCTCATCTGGATCTACACTGTTTGCAAAGTTAAATGAACCGGTTTACAAGGTTGAAAGGGTTAAGCCATAAACATTTGCGATCAACTTGGGTAATATTTGGTCATATTGAACCTGTCACAATATCCACATTTTATCGGCGCAGATAAGATATATTATGATACTGGTACCCATAACAAGTTTCAATATATGTATTATAAGGCGCTTCTAATGAGTGTCCACATCATGTAAACAATTCCGTATCATAATCACTCTCAATAAACCCCTCTTTTATATAGAGAAAATTGGTGATGCATAGGTTTTGGGTACTCGTTAGAACCGCCTGAGTAAGTCTGAAATGGGTCTTCACGGTTTGTTCACTGTTAGTAAGGGCATATCCTTCCCAACATTACGAAAACGCGTCTAAATAAATACATTGTAAACTTAAACGTAAAAAAACCCCTAATCATTTAAGATAAAAAATTGTGATATTTTTCTTATTTGTGCTCCAAAAAAAAAAGATTGTGGGTACTCGTAAGAACCGCCTCATTGAGGTCGTTCTAACGAGTACCCACATTCTATATTTGAGAGCAAAAATAAGAAAAATAAAGTTTCCCATGTAAACCCCAGTTTTACTATATGAATGTTGGGTTAAAGGGGGTCAAAATTATATAGGCATATTTGCGTGATGAATTTTTTGGGGATATTTAAATACACTTGAACATAAGACATGTAAAATAAATGTTTTAGTAATACTGTCTGATCAAGCATCTGATCACCTAGATGATCGCGTCTCCAAAACGCATGTACATAACTGAATATAGAAACAAGAGGACCATGATTGTCCTATATCGCTCTCCTGAGCTAAGAGATTTACATGTGGGTCCTTCGGCGGGACAACTTTTGGCCTCATGGCTATAATTTGAACAATCTTGTAGAGGTCCACCAAATGAAGCTTCATATCAACTATCATAAGCCTGGCCTTCTGGTTTCAGATAATTTTTTTAAGGTTTTCCCTTTATAAGCCTATATATGTAAAAGATGCGGGCCCTGGGTGGGGGGGGGGGGGCATTTTTGGTCCCTAGGCTAGAATTTTAACAATCTTGGAAGAGGTCCACTAGATGAAGCAGCATGCGTCATACCACATATCCAAGATCTAGGCCTTTTGGTTTCAGACAAGAATACTTTTAAAGGTATTCCCTATATGTAAAACCTGGGGCAGGGCCACATTTTTGGCCCCAGGGCTATAATTGGAACAATCTCGGTAGAGGTCCATCAGTTGAAACTTCATACCAAACATCAAAGACCTGGGCCTTCTGGTTTCAGACAAGAAGACTTTTGAAGGTTTTCCCTATATAAGCCTATGTAAAACCAGTGGGCCATGGGGCGGGGCCATTTTTGGCCCCAGGGCTATAATATGAACAATCAGAATCTTGGTAAAGGTCCACTACATGAAGCATCATACCAAATATCAGACCTGGGCCTTCTGGTTTCAGACAAGAAGATTTTAAAGGTTTTCTCCATATAAGCCTATGTAAAATCAGTGGGCCCCACCGAGGCTATTTTTGGCCAAAGGGTAATAATTTGAATAATTTTGGTATCGGTCCACTAGACGAAGCTTCATACCAAATATCAAAGACCTGGGCCTTTTTGGTTTCTGACAAGAAGATTTTTAAAGGTTTCCGAATATAAGCCTATGTAAAACCAGTGGGCCCCGGTGCGGGGGCATTTTTGGCCCCAGGGCTATAATTTGAACAATCTTGGTGGAGGTCCACTAGATGAAGCTTCATACCAAATACCAAAGACCTGGACCTGTGTTTCAGACAAGAAGATTTTTAAGGATTTTTTCTTATTTTCTCCTTTTCGTAACCATGGCAACCAGAGTTCTGCATAGAATGGAATTGTTTGAACAACTTTGAGAGAGGACCACCCACAGATAATTTCTGCCATGTTTGGTCAAAATCTGTTCAGTGGTTTAGGAGGAGATGTCATTTATAGAAATTGTGGCCTTCGGCTCAGGTGAGCTAAAAAGAAAAGTCACAGGAAAAAAACGCAATGGAAATAAAAGTCACAGTTTTGGGTAGGAAAAAGAGTCACGGAAGAAAAGTCACAGAATTAAGTTTAATCATGTTCTGTATTTTTCTTATTTCTAGCCAGAAGAGGTGGTTTTAAAAAGTATCCACAATCTATGTTTTTCATAAAATCTAACGAATGTAGGAAAGAAAGTCTTTGAAAAAAAAAAAAAAAAAAAAAACACGGAAAACATCACTATATTGGTTGTAATCATGTTCAATAGTTTTCTTTTTTTCTTTGTTTTTTTCCAGCCAAAGCGTAGATTATTGTTGCTCTTTATATCCACCTTTCTAACAAGTGTCTAAACTCTATGTAATAATTTAAAAATGAATACCGCCGTAAAACACTATGTTCTCCTAATCACAGACAAAATCACCCCGACAAATCCCACTCCCCTCCCCTTTTTGTAAAGGCGGGCAAAATCCCCCCGTCATTTGTTGAGGTGGACAAACCCCCCCCCCCCACTGGACATACCCCTGTCATAGTTCCTTCATAGTTGTATGGCGAGTCAGTATTTAATACGCCGAGAAGCTTTATTAGTTCCACACCCCAATTCATTTGTTTTGAGGTTTAACGTCCTCGTCAACACAGTAAAGGTCATTTTGGAGACGCTGTTTCAATATTGTGGGATTTTTACCCGACATTGACATGAAATGACATCTAAACCCCTGCCACCCAATGAAACCAACAGGGTTAATATACATAATGTTTCAGTCGAAACATAGATTGTAGGTATTCGTTAGAAATTTCCAAAATCTATGATATGAGAATAAGGTACATCCATGTAAATTTTACTTTCTCTGTATAAAGTGTGGCTAACAGAAGTCTTATTTATATGGACTTGTTAGTACTGCTAAACCGATGATGATGCGACGCAATATCCATGTATGTAGTAGCAAACAAGAATGTATGTAGCAGGGAACCATGAAAGAAAATCTTAAACTAACTCCATTTTATCTCGAGAACTAGCATCGTTCAGCTGAATTTTGAGTATTTTTTTTTTCAGGCTAAACATAGATTGGGGATACTGGGTAGAAACGCTTCAATCAGTTATAAAAAAACTATGTTTAGGACATTGAGGTATGCCCCTGTAATGTCCATAATTTTTCGGTACAAAGTGGTGTTAACAGGGGTGGTGGTCCTCATAAGGACCTGTCAGCTGATTTACTGCTGAAAACCGTTGAGGATAGACAAACATTAGAGCCGCCTCGTAGCGGCGCAGTATATGTTTGTCTGCACAGAATCATAGCGTATATGAAATATGACCTACTGTAAAAAATAATAACAATCGTTTGTTTGATTGTTTGTTTGATTTGACGTTTAACGTCCCCGTCAACACTGTAAAGGTCATTTTGGAGACGTTGCTTCCAATTTTGTGGGACTTTTACCCGACATTGAGATGAAATGACATCTCAAGCCCTGTCGCCCAATGAATAGGGTTTATTAGCATGGACGGTCCGCCTCGCACCGCGGTTTCTGGACAGGCTTAGATCCTCTAAGCGGTTTACCAGTACTAGTGTGCGGGCCGGATTCAGCTCTGCGTGGAAGCATCATGCAGCCCATATATTTCTTCAAGCCCCTATGGGCGGGGGCTTATGATATAAATAATAATAATAAAAAAACAAGAAGCAACTGGCAATAGCCAAAATACGTTAAAATGGCTAGTGCCAGTCGACTGGCAATAGCCAAAATACGTTAAAATGGCTATTGCCAGTCGACTGTCAATAGCCATTTTAACGTGTTTTGGCTATTGCCAGTCGACTGGCAATAGCCATTTTAACGTGTTTTGGCTATTGCCAGTCGACTGGCAATAGACCTTTCCTTTTTTTAACTCATCCGAACTTGTATCCCTGACTTACTTGTTGGTAAGTTTCAAGAAGATCCGATCAAAACCGAAGGGGCTACGGTGATGACAAGGTCAATAATAGGCATTTTCAGCAACGTAGGGGACATACATGTAACTCGATGAGTAATCGACCGACATCGCTAGTTTTCGAACTCATACCAGTTTTATCCCTGACTTACGTATTTGTAAGTTTCAAGAAGATCCGATCAAATCTGGAGGGGTTACGGTGATGACAAGGTCAAAAATAAGCATTTTCAGCAAAGAAGGGGACATAACTCCGACCGATATCGCTAGTTTTTTCAACTCATCTGAGATTTTATCCCTGACTTACTTGTTTGTAAGTTTCAAGAAGATCCGATCAAAACTGAAGGGACTACGGTGATGACAAGGTCAAAAATAAGCATTTTCAGTACAGTTGGGGAAAATACTCCGTGCGTAATCGACCGACATCGCTAGTTTTCGAAATCATCCGAGCTTTTATCCTTTACTTACTTGTTTGTAAGTTTCAAGAAGATCCAATCAAAACTGGAGGGTCTACGGTGACGACAATGTCAAAAATAAGTATTTTCAGCAAAGTGGTGGCCATAACTCCGTAAGTAATCGACAGATATCGCTAGTTTTTTAACTAATCCGGGCTTTTATCCCTGTCTTACTTGTTCGAAGAAGTTTCAAGAAGATCAGATCAAAACTGAAGGGGCTACGGTGATGGCAAGACCAAAATAAGCATTTTCAGCAACGTAGAGGAGAATACTCCGTGAGTAATCGACCGACATCGCTAGTTTTCGAACACATCCGAGCTTTTATCCCCGACTTACTTGTTTGTAAGTTTCAAGAAGATCCAATCAAAAATGAAGGGTCTACGGTGATGACAAGGTCAAGCCGACATAACTCCGTAAGGAATCGACCGCTATCGCTAGTTTTCGAACTCATCCGAGCTATTATCCCTGACTTACTTGTTTGTAAGATCCGATCAAAACTGAAGGGGCTACGGTGATGACAATGTCAAACATAAGCATTTTAAGCAAAGTAGGGGACATAACTCCGTGAGTCATCGACAGACATCGCTAGTTTTCGAACTCATCCGAGCTTTTAACCCTGACTTACTTATTTGTAAGTTTCATGATGATCCGATCAAAACTGAAGGGGATGCGGTGATGAAAAGGTCAAACATAGGCATTTACAGCAAGCAAGGGACGTACATGTAACTCTATGACTTGTCCGATATCGCTAGTTTTCGAACTCATCCGAGCTTTTAACCCTGACTTACTTGTTTGTAAGTTTCATGATGATCCGATCAAAACTGAAGGGTCTACGGCGATAACAAGGTCAAACATAGGCATTTTTCAGCAAGCAAGGGACGTACATGTAACTCTATGAACTCATCCGAGTACCCCAGCCACCTTACATATAAGTTTCAGAAAGATTCGATCAAAACTGAAGGCGCTATGGTGATGACAAGCATTTTCCCCATTCTTAGTCTATGGGACGTTGCAGCTGTCATAGTAACCAAAGTTTTTGATTGATTTCGAAAAATAGCTTATGTTATCAATGCCCCACCAGAGGCATGCTACAGATGAAAAACGGTTGAGATCAGCCTGCATGTTGCAGATATATGACTGGTTGAGGGTGTGGACGGACAGGCGGACGACGGACAGACGACGGACGATCCACTATACTATAAGCTTCCCTGGAGCCTTCGACCCAGGAGAGCTAAAAATGTAAACCCCTGTAAACACCAGTTTTACTTTATATGTTTTTGAGCCGAAATAAGAAAAATAACCTCCTGCAAAACCCAGTTTTACTATATAAAATTGGTGTTGGAGGGGGTCAAAATCATATAGGCCTGTTTTCGTAATGTACGATTTTGTTTGTTTGAATTGAGGTTTAACGGCCCGTCAACACTATTTAGGTCATCGTGACGTATGAATTTGTTGACAATGTGATTATTTAACTGAACCTACCTGGTTCAATTGGGAGTGGTTTATCGGTCAAAAATTCACAGATGTAGTTTTCATACAAGCCATCTTTTTTGGCAATGGACAGCATAGCTTCGGAGGGATCGAGGGCGTCAATATGGCGAAAACCTTCGGCTCGAAGCTGAAAATATATGCATTTTCCAATTCATTTTATTCTAATTTACTTAAACACCAAGTTTATAGGTTCATGAAATAAATACCCTGATAAACCCCATTATATACAGATAAAAGTGGGGTTTAGACTGAGCGTATACATTAATTTTCAACACGACAACATGCCTCTATAATTTTGACCCCCTTAGACCCAACTTATATAATAGTTAAACTGGGGTTTACAGGTGTATATATTATGATTCTTGTTTCTGCTCTAAAATATGAGGCGGTTCTATAGTGTACCCACAATCTCTATTTTGAAAAAAAAAATATAAGAGCATTTTTTTTTTCAAAAAAAAATCATTTTTTTATTTGTGTGTGGTAAAATTGTCAATATTTTTAATAGGCGTGTTTTCGTAATGGATTTTGCTCCAAAATATAAGTTGTGGGTACTCGTCGGAACTGCTCCATCCACGACTATGCAGTTAAGTCGCCCACTCAAAGTCCATGTTATAGGTTAGAATGTCCTAAATGTCATCGGCTAAATGCCATTTTTCAAAGCCCATCACGAAAACACGATTATATAATTCTGACCCCCTTGAACCCCGCTTTTTATATTAAAACTTGTGTTTAAAGGGGTAAACCTTATTTTTCTAATTATTGCGCTAAAATATAGATTGTGGGTACTCGTTAGAACCGCCTCATCGAGGCGGTTCTAGCGAGTACCTACAATCTATTTTTGAGCAGAAATAAGAAAACTATCACAATGTTTCGATTTAAAATTTCCTTTTTTGTCGGCGTGTTTTCGTAATGCATGACGGATATCTGTTCTTATTATATACCGTGAAAATGTCCCGTTTACTTTCTACAGAAGTTACCGGTCAATACTTTTCCTTATTATGTACCCAGAAAATGTCCCGCATACTTTCTACAGAAGTTACCGGTCAATATTTTTCCATATTGCCCGTAGTCAAGTTCATATTGCCCGTAGATAAGCAGTCACGTTCACAATAGAACTACTTTCAAATTTGTCCATTTCGATGATAAAATTCGGCAGCCATCTTGTCGTGAGTATCGACTGAAAGAACGTAAAACCAAACGAATATAGGTTCTGGCAAAGTGCATTAACCGCATTTTATGCTGTCAAATATGACCTACCTGCAATCTGTTTAGATTTTCAATACTTTCTCCTTAGAAATCAGGAGTATTTTGAAAGAAATATAACCGACGCTTCGGAAAATATGGCGTCCTGTTTTGGGAAACGTCAATGTTTTTAATGACGTCACATCCACCAACGTTTACGTCGTCTTCAGTTTGGCGCCGTTAGGCGTGGTTTTTCAACGTGTAGGGAGACACTTAACGACCATCATTATTTTCCATTTCAAACCACTTAAAGATATATTATCTGATTTTACGTTCAGAAATTTATACCTGACAATCCTGAATTCTATTCGACAGTTGAATTTTTGGGTATATAATAAAAAGGTTATTAACTTTATATTGTGAAATATTCGGCACTCGTTCATATGGCGAAGACGCACTGGCAAGCTCGTGCGTCCTTCGCCATATCAACTCGTGCCGAATATTTCACAATATAAAGTCAATAACCTATAAATATTGCCCGTAGTCAAGTTCATATTGCCCGTTGGTAAGCAGTCACGTTCACAATAGAACTACTTTCAATTTTGTCCATTTCGATACTAAAAATTGGCAGCCATCTTGTCGTGAGTATCGACTGAAAGAACGTAAAACAAAACGAATATAGGTGCTGACAAAGTGCATAAAGCGCATCTTATGCTGTCAAATATGACCTACCTGCAATCTTTTTAGATTTTCAACACTTTCTTCTAAGAAATCTGGAGTATTTTGAAAGAAATATAACAGACGCTTCGGAAAAAATGGCGTCCTGTGTTGGGAAGCGTCAATGTTTTTAATGACGTCACATCAGCCAACGTTAACTTTGGCGCCGTTGGGCGTGGTTTTTCAACGTGTAGGGAGACACTTAACGACCTTCATTATTTTCCATTTCAAACCACTTTAAGATGTATAATCTGATTTTATGTTCAGAAATTCATACCAGGCAATCCTGAATTCTAGCCGTCATTTGAACTTTTGGGTATATAATAAAAAGGTTATTGACTTTATATTGTAAATATTCGGCACTCGTTCATATGGCGAAGACGCACTCGCAAGCTTGTGCGTCTTTCGCCATATGAACTCGTGCCGAATATTTCACAATATAAAGTCAATAACCTATAAATAGTGAAACTGCACATTACATGTACGATAACACACCCGTGCGACATAGTGTATATTTCAACATCTCCAAAATGGCTACCTTTTTTCATGAAAATCCGCGATATTTTTCTTATTTATATTGCAAACATAGGTTGTGGAATCTCGTTAGAACCGCCTCATTGAGGCGGTTCTAACGAGTACCCACAGCCTATATCTTGGAGCAGAAATAAGAAAAATAATGCATATCCTCTGTAACCCCAGGTTTTTTTCTATATATGGACTTGTTCACCTGATGCTAATCAGAATGGTTATCGGTGACACGTCGAATGACATTCATTCACCATAACATGTGATTGTGGGAAGTTAGATCCTAGCTTTCACTAACAGGGTCAACTTAGCTCGTACTTTATCTTTTGCGCCTTGAGCCTTGGGGATAAGTGACGAATGTCCCCTTAAATGTCAATACTTGCAGTCGGGTGTGGGATGTGAAGATTTCTATAGCGTCTTAATTGGTCTTTTGGAAGGCTTGCAGCACCCTTTAAGTGAATGACCACCATTTTTTTTTCTCAGATCCATTTTATAGTAACACTACTGAGGAATGATAAAATCACATTCTTCATCTAAACTGTTTCTCTAATTAACTGTAATGGCTCATTAAAGTTGCTGATAGGGTGTCAGACATGTTTACAGATTATATCTCCTGGGGTGACCTCACAGCAACTGCAGCTAACAAATTTTGGTATTTTAGCAGCTGAGGATTTTAGAGAAGAAAGTGAACATTAAAATGAAAATGACTTCTTGTAAGGCCAAATGCTGCACAGTGTAGAGGACAAGGAATTAGCTGTTTTGCTATCCCTGACCCTAAGAAAAATAAAGAGTTATGTGAAAATGGATTCATAATCTTGGAACAGAGAATCTCAACATCAAGACATTTGTTTATGCAAAGCATAACATTGTGTGTGCTAAACATTTTGAAGATTGCTGTTTTCAAGTGGACTTGAAGGCTTGTTGATTACTTATTTATTTTCTTTTCTTCAATAACCCATTTAGTACCAGAAACCCAAAAACGGGTACCCTGGCAAACATTGCATGCCCAGATCAGATGCTGCAGAATGCAGCGTCTGATCAGGGCCTCCACTGTTTGCGAAAAGTCCAGTCATTTTCCAAATAAATTTTGATGAAAACACAACCTGACACCCCTAAATTTTGAAATGAACTCCTGCTATATATAAAGAGGAAGATTCCATATGGTACAAAAAGGGTTAATTAATGCATATCATTATCATTTAACCAATCATTACATTAACACGCCTTGGCAAGTTTAGGTAATATTTCATTGCATTTCACATGGTATTTTGTGATATTTTTAAAGCATAGATTGTGGGTACTCGTTAGGAATGTCTCAATGGGGCGATTCCTTTGAGCACCCATAATTTATGTTTTGGAGAAATTATAAGAATATATATATGTCCTTGTAAATCCCCATTTCACCTACAAAAAGTCCTCTTCTGTGAACTCGGGCTCATACTGATAGCCCTGAGCACCAAACTCAGGAAAACTGTCTTCAAAGTCTTTATTTTCGTCCAAAGACATAATGAAGCCTTATGTAAGATGATGAACTGACAGTCTATTCAAATGATTTTTGAGAATTCAACCTGATTAGAGAGTCTAATCACTTCTCCTTTATTAGCTGCATAGAGAGACATAGAGCTTCTCGGTAGAGTGGAAAGCGCTTCTCGTCTGGCCAAGCAATTTCAACTTTTCACAAACTATTACTCATGGGTATACAAAAACGACCTGGGACTAGTAAGAGACACAATGAGCTATCTGACTACCTACGGATTTCTACCTGCCTAAGATTTACAAAGTGATGATGAGCCCCAAATCCAAAAGCATAACGCTAGCTAGTGCTTCACGGAATCCGGATCGTTTCATCCGTGGGTCGTTTCGCCGGATCGTTTCACCCTTAGTTGTTTCACCTTAATTTAGTGGTGGGTCGATTCGCCCTTATGAGGTGAATCGTTTCGTCCGTGAGTCGTTTCACCCCTATTGTATTTTCTTAGGGAGGGACAAACGGGATGGATTAATAAACGGTCGGATGAGATAAAAGATCGACGACCGACCTACAGACAGATACGATAGATGTTGCTTGGGTAGACAGACGAATGAACGGGATGTAAATAAATAAATCATCATGTTGACAAGTCTATGCAATGAAGACCCCGTAAACCCCTTTTTGTACAGCGGAAAGCGGGTTTTGAGGTTTACATTATTTTTTCTTATTTCTGTTCTTAAATATAGACAATGAGGCGTTTCTAACCCACAATCTGTGTGTTGAGCAGAAATGAGAAAAATATCACCGTTTTTCAGCGACAAATTGCCATTTCCACAGCCTTAAAATCACGTTATTTTGTATAGGCGTGTAAACGTAATGTGACCTCGCATCTCTTTCTCAAAACTTTGGCAGCTCATTTGCCCAAACCTAACGGAGATGTCCAGCTGCACCAAACGAGGACATTACAATATAAAGCTCATAAAAACAGATATTGAATAAACAGGCGAGGGCACAACGACTCCCCACACCCCTCGACCCCTTTATAAACCAAAACATACCTTACCTTTATCAATAGGGCTTAAATACAAATATGGGCGAAACAACCCACCAAATTGGGGCGAAACGACCCTGGGCGAAATGGTCCCTGGACATTTCGGGCCATATTAAAATCGGCCCATGACAAAATCGGTCCATAACCAAATCGGGCCATAAAAACATAATGATGGAATAATTACTATGTTTGTGTATAATTGGTATGCTTGTACGGCCAAATCTAAAACTTATTAAAGTAAATGGTCGATTAACCTTTACCTGTATTTTCTATTTGAAATGGATCATTGCCTCCACTTCTATTTTATAAAGTGAAAAAAATGTTTAGTCTTAGAAATTAATATTGTTTCATAAAGTAATAAAAATAACATCAGAAAGAAAGTATTAATAATAAAAAAATGTTCATCGGTTCATGATCTTTGATTGCATGGACGGACAAAATCACCCCAGCAAGTACCCACAATCTATATTTTGAGCAGAAATAATTTAGAAAAAAAACGTCTACCCTTATTAACCTCGGTTTTACTATATAAAAGTGGGGTTCACGGGGATCGAAATTATATAGGCGTGTTTTCGTGATACATAAAAAATTCTGAATTAATAAATAAAATATTTATGACATAATGACTTATGTCGAGCCGATCGTTAAACATATGTGGGCGAAAACCACAGTACCAGGTGAAAATCACCCAATCGTCCGTTGCAGAACTTGGCGTTGGTAGGCCAGTTGGTTTTTCTCCGGGTACTCCGGTTTTTCCCCACCTCTGATTAACGCGCTTTAGCGAGCCCCTATAAAATTGTCGGGGCGAACCGACTATATTTTATTATTAAAGACACTATCCATGTATTTAGTTTATACCGCAATTCAAAACAATCAATAGGGAAATTTGGGGTTTAAAGGGTAATATTATTATGCTTATTTCTGATCCAAGAGATATATTTGGGTACTCGTTAGAATCGCCACCGTATGCTCGGAGTATAAATAAGACGAATTTCACGATTTTTTGTTGGAAAAGTAGTCATTTTGGAGAAATGAAAGAATGCACCATGTCTTTGTGTTTTCGAATGGATAAATATACAAAAGCAAATGAATTCTTTAAGAATTTTGAAAATCATTTTAGGTTTTATTATATATTTGATTGTTTTCACTGCAGGTAATGGTTAGAAAAATGACACCAAGCGTTGTTCACAGTCACACTGGGCTTATGAAAAAATTGAGGGTTTCGTTGTGTACATTGGTTTTCTTATTTCTGCTTTTCAACACTTCCATTTACGTAATGGAATACGATATGAATAAGAGGCGCATTGATTAGTTTTCAGAAGAAAATCTTCAAAATTATTTAAGGAATCACCCATAGGTTTTTGTGCATTAACATTTGCCGGGTCCCGTGGAATCCGTTTGAAACACATAGTAAATAAGTAAGCAAAAGCCCAGCAGCTTCTACAATTCGCCCAGCATACACAGACCAGCTTGCTCAGCCGCATAGTATGGCTGCGTGAGGAAGCTTTGGCTACTTCACGAGCCGAGCATACCCAGCTCGACTTGCTCAGCCGCACAGTATGGTCATGATCGCTGGAGGCATGAGGGAGCTTTGGCTACTTTATGATTCCTAGTTTCACACAAATCAGACTGCGCGGATGCACGGGCTGATGTGATTCTTCGTTGGGCCCTGACGCTAAGTCCACATATAGCCATCGATGCGCCCCTGCCCAGTAACACTCATATTTAACGAAACCGAAAGCAAGAAACAAAGTATGAATTAAAGACACGCATAAGGAGACATACACTATGGCTGATTGGCCCGTGCCCCAATAATGACTGAAATATGAGAAATATGATAATCGTTGTGTTTGTTACTTTAGGCGCGTGTCGATAAAGGTAACAACGTAAAGTGATTATTGATCCTTTTGCATACCGACACGTGCCAACAATATAAACAAATAAACAAACTACAATTTCCAAGTTCATAAATATACAATATTTTCTAAATAAACACACCCTCTTTTATATTATCTGTATTTCTTATATTCCATATCAAAGTTTGCACTGCGAGAAGACTCGCATCTGAGGTAGGTAATTATTGGAAATAAGGATACAAATGCCCAGTAGAGCGGTGAAAGGGGTAAAAATAAATGTGTATACATGTATTTTATCATAATTAACTACATCTTTCTTTTTTCTTTTTAATTTTGACTGATAATTGACCCTCATAACAGCCTTGAATAATACACTTTGGTCATGTCAGAAAGTGTGTGATGCCTTCACCTTTCTACTTGACAATATTTATATTAGATTCGGTACTAAGTTATTTAGACAAATTGTGGGTATTCCAATGGGTACTAATTGCGCACCTCTTGTGGCTGATCTGTTCTTGTATTGTTATGAAATAGACTTCAACCATAGTGCAGTTTATATTTTACTTTTGGTCCTTTGAGATCATCGTGAATATTCTGAGAAATCAGAAATAAATTGTTGGTTTAGACTCATTCTAGACAGTTTTTTAAGTATTTGGACCTCATTTTGATTTATATCAGTCTTTGAATCGACTGCCTATTCGAAATTTGCAAAATTGCAGTACGTTTCCTCTGGCTTTCTTTGCCGGATCATTACAGGGTCACTGATGAGGCTTTATTAGCCGAAACTACGTAGTATGGCCCATCTTCTTTCTTATGAATGTTTTCATTGCTGTTAAAGGAACTCATTTTTGATTTTAATTCATTTTGTCGCTTTCCATTGATAACCAATCTGAAATTATTGAAGCTTTTAGCTCTACTTCTAGATATTTAGATGATTTATTAAATATTGATAATACCTTTTTGATGGTTTGATCATTCAGATTTACCCCCTAGAACTTCAGTTAAATAAAGCAAATTCTTCTGATACCGAGGCCCCGTTTTTGGATTTACATCTATCTATTGTAGATGGATTTGTTTCGTGCAAAATTTATGATAAACGCGATGACTTTGATTTTGAGATTGTAAATTTTCCTTTTTTGGATGGTGATGTTCCTCGTGCGCCATCCTATGGCGTTTATATTTCACAATTAATTCGATTTGCTAGAGTGTGTAGTCATGTAACTGACTTCAACACTCGTAATAAATTATTAATGGCTAAACTCCTTAATCAGGGTTATCGGTACCATAAACTACGCAAAGCCTTTTCAAAATTTTATAGACGCCATTCTGATTTAATTTCAAAATTTAATATTGGACTTAAATCTCTTCTGCAACAAGGTCTATCGGAACTCGAATTTTATGGTGACTTAGTATATAAATTCAGAAAAATATATAACCGCAATGACTTCAGCACCCAATTTCGTAAAATCATTCTTCGATATAAAAAGATTGGGTACAACATGGATATTATACGACAGACTGCATGCATGGTAGTTAACCCAATCACGGTTGGCAACTTTGCTTCCCTCTTTAATTGCACGCCGGTGGGTCAGGCCTCAGATTCTATGACGGCTTATTGAGAATTAGAGAGATAATGTTGGTTGGTGCGTGATGCTCTGTCTCTGGTCGGGCTCATCGGAGTCTAACTGTTGGTTTTCTTTTGCTCCAGCATTTCAGTGGTTTCTTGCTGTCGAGTCCTCACCGTTGTCTCACCTCTGTGGTTCTATGATTTTTGTGTTCACGGAGATGTTGCACTGATGAGTTAGGAGGCCTTCATGCGGAATATACAAATTATTTGTCTAAATCGCGACGGAAGTAAGGGCGAGGATTGTGGCCACGTAAAATCGATTTAAGCCCCCCCCCCCCCCCCCCCCCCAGTGGAAATCTTCCACTGACCGTTCCAAGGCGGCTCTTCTGTGGCGATTTATTTATGTTGTTGTTTGTTACTTACTGTGTGTATCACTTGTGTCTTTTAATTTTGGATGGCCATATGGCCATTTTGTGGGAAAGTAACTGTCCTTATGGCCTTCCTTTGTTGAGGTTTCCATTATGGTCTGGTCGCTTATTGTTTGTATTTCTTTCCCTTTGGTGTCTTTTATGGGTGGAGTAAGTTAATTGTATCAATTCCTGATCTTTGTTTTACTTCTACTTTGAAATCATTTATGGGCCGAAATTGCTATGGGCCGATTTTGTCATGGGCCGATTTTGACATGGGCCGATTTTGTTATGGGCCGAAATGACCCGGAACCGGCGAAATGACCCACGGGCGAAACGACCCGTGACCGTTTCACGATTCTTTAAAGTGTTCATGCTGCATACTAACTTTGAGATACCCTATCTAATTTTCTTCCCATAAAGTGCCCACATGACAAACACTGGAGTATCGTCATACTAAGACTATGCGCAAAGCAGCGGTGAAGCTAACACAATTGTTTCAGGATTAGCGACACGTCAACCCTGGTCGGCCATTTTGTGTCGTCTCCCAGAGAAAGGGACAAAAGAGATAGAAAAGTTAGTAGATGACAAGAAGGGGGGGGGGTATATGGAGAAAGGGGTAAAAAGAATAAAATGTGTAAATACGCCCCTCCCCCTCTACCCATACCTGCTGCTAGGACAGCAGGCCTTGCCCAGCTGTAAATTAATATGAGTCGGGCTCCCAAGAGATCCAAGATACACTTCACCTTTGGCTCACAACAGAATAAATTAAAACTTTGAAAAACAGTTTAATGTAGTTTAGGGAAGACTTGCATGATCCCTCTTGAAGTCCTCAGGGACCCCTGGTGTGACAATATTCTGTGGAAGTTGGTCCTTAAATCTGATAGAAGCCTCCTTGGTGTAGTGGTTATGCTACTCGCCTTGTTAACCAGGGTTCGCAGGATCGACCCCGGGCTTCTCCAGACTTTCGGATGAGTCTTTAAATCGAGGTCCCGTCACCGTATGACCTTAGCTGTTGGTGGGACGTAAAACTCTAACACTCCATCCTTAAGACTGATGCCCTTGGTAATGAAAGAGAGTTGACAGATGTCGGTACATATACCCTAGGACGTATCCTCTGCTGTTCGCAGCTTTCGGGTCGGAGAATCTGCAAGCATGGATGTCCACTTAGCCCAGAGATAGATCATAAAATAGAAGTCGAGGCAATGATCTGGAATCGATACAATTAACCCACAGCTCCCATCAGAGACCGTCATTACCTGTGAGCTTGCAGGGCAATGTATTGTATCACTCGGGAGGTAATGTTGGCTGTATGTTAGCCACCTTTGACAAGCCAAGCTGCTCGCCGCTGCATCGTCTCCAACTGCCGGGTACTATATGCGGGTCCCATACCGACGTGGCATAATCCAGGATGAGTCTAATCTTGTTCTCTGTCATCATATTTTAACATCTTCAGTCCAGTTGGTTATGCTTCTTGGCGTACAAAGAAACGCCAGGCTTCTGTTTGCCTTTTTCAGTCGCATCAAAATGCATGTTTCTGAAATAAAGGATGCCCAGGTACTTTCGAGTCTCTAAGAGTAACAGTTCATTTCCATATATCTTGAACATGTAAGTTGCTCCAAATATCCAACCAGGTTTCTGCATTTTGTTAACCTGACAGCCACACATTCAGTTGGGTTGAAAAGACTTTTGCCAGTCTGTATTCCATTATGGGCATTGCTGTAGTCTGTCAAGATCCCCTCTGAAGTTTTGCAATATCAGTCATGCTTGAGTTCTTGTCATATAAAATGCTGCAATTAACAAAGAGGCGAGCTCCAGAGCTGACCTTCTGTGGCAAGATCGATCTCAATTTATGCATGGGCAGAACAAAAATGGTCCGAGGAGCACCGGATACGGCTTGGGTAATCGTGGAAAACTAGCCTTTGGTCATTGCCTTCGCTTCTATTTTGATTAGGTCTGGTTAGCCCCTATTGGTCAGGAAGAACTGGATCCACTGTAAGAGGTTGCTTTATATTGTCGTATCTGGACTTGACAGTGCTCAAGTTAGGCATGTAGCACTTTGTCAAACACGTTGCTAAAGTCAAGAGCGACGGTGTATAACTGTTGGCCTTCATATATTCCTGCTGCAAGGTCTTGGACTTTGGTCAGAGTAGGCTGTCTTTCACACCACTTCCTCTTTCGAAATCTGTTGTTTTGGTCTGACAAGTTGCAAATGACCTCAGTTTGGGACACACAGAAAATACTGCCAAACTAGTGAAAATACCTTAGGGGAATGATGTCATTGACTCCCCTTATTTTGCTAGAAATGTAAAGTACGCCCCCCGACGAATACCATCTGTACCCTACCAATGATTTGTTTGCGTGACTAACTATCTATAGGTCACAACTGACTATTACTCGCAGGTGTACATACACTCAAGATTTGCAGGACGGACGCCTTCACGGTAATTATGACATTACGGTAAGGATCTTTAACCTGCATATGGGATGATTCTCCCTGCACAGGGGCGCGTGTGTGGGAGGGGGGTGGGTGGGGTGGGAGGGGTATCCAGTTAACGTACGTCCCGATCCTAAGGACGGTGCACTTTATGGCGCAGTAAGTACACTAACTAGCTTTCTTTCTCCTATTACTGCTACTCGCTCACATCTGAGCATTAAGAGCAGGATTTCCTGGGTGGTAACCAGTACTTTTTTTAAGCAATGTGGATAAAGTGCCTTGCTCAAGGGCACAACACTTCAAATGGCCAGCGTGAGGATCGAATCTGCAACCTCTCGATCACAAATCCGATGTGCGCTACCACTGCACCAAAGCTTACCACCGAGTTACCACGGTAGCAATATCGGTATTTTATGCTCTACACCACTATTAACTACATAAGAGGTGTAAATGAGTGTGTTTGCTTTATTTCGATAACAATGCTCATGTCCGCATCTAAGCTGTACGTAAGAGGCAGCTACACACTGACTGCGAAATATTATGGGTTAAGGTGGAACTTGAAGGATGCAAATCACTGTACATTGCTGCTTATTATAGGCCTAAAGAAAATGATGTGTACAGTCTGGATGAACTTAGGCGCTCTCTAAATTCGGCCACGGCACTAAATGGTGATATTTGGGTCCTTGGAGACATAAATTTTCCCAAACTGTCATGGAACAATGACTTTGTCCCTGAAATCAAACCTGGATGTAACTTCCCCAGACTTTATGCAGATTTCATTTCATTGATTGATGACTGTAACTTGGTTCAAGTTGTTACCCAGCCTACTAGAGGGGGAATGTATTAGATCTATTTTTGACCTCAAATTATACCTTGGTTAAGGAAATCCAGGTGTTCCCTGGCATAGCCGACCACGATATGGTCATATCTGAAGTCCTAACCAAGCCCGCTGAATCGCGACAGGTACCTAGGTCCAGTTTTTTGTATAGGAAAGCAAATTGGGAAGGATTCAAGACCTACATGGAGGAGGTCAAGACTGAATACCTGGCAAATGCTTCCTCAAAGCCAGTAGAAGAAATTTGGATCTCTTTTAAAACTTCTATCAATACTGGCCTCCAAAAGTATGTCCCCTGCAAGAAATTTGGCTCTAAAAAAAGTCTTCCTTGGGTCACACAAGGTATAAAACGTTTAATTCGCAAAAGAGACTCCCTTTATCAGAAGCATAAATCTACCAAACGACCCAAAGACAGGAAGCATTTTGTAAACATGCGACATCTAGTCAAAGCAAGAATAAAACAGGCCTATGACAACTACTTGGCTGATGTCCTTGGATTAAATGATAAACCTGAAAATGCCTCTGAACCTTCTGAGGCTAGTTCTGCCAAATTTTTCATGAAAAACTCTTCTCTTTCATAAAAAATTGCAAGCAAGACACCCAAGGTATATGTCCATTATTAGATCCTGTAACTGGCAAATATTCCACAACCAATTTAGATAAGACAAATAATCTCAACAGACAATTTCAGTCCTCCTTCACACCCCTATCACCATTGAGTTTAAGTCAGCTTTCTGACAATGCTCTAAAGAATGGACTGGCAAATGGCACCAATAATAAAGAATCTGTTCCGGAAGAATATTTACCCAAATTCCCGGAAATGCCTACAATAAACATATCAGCAGCAGGAATTCATAAACTTTTATCAAACTTAAACCCGACCAAAGCCGCCGGTCCAGATGCTCTTAAACCAGTAGTCCTTAAATCCCTTAGAGACCAAATAGCGCCCATGCTTCAGGTCATTTTCCAGAAATCACTTTCCAGTGGACAAATCCCCTCGGATTGGAAGACAGCCATTGTTTCTCCCCTGTTCAAAAAGGGTGACAAAAGTGACCCTGCAAATTACAGGCCTATCTCCTTAACTTGCATTTGCTGCAAGCTAATGGAGCATATTGTTGCATCCAACCTTACAAAGCATCTCGACAAACATAAGATCTTGTATGATCTTCAACATGGATTTAGGGAAAGGAGGTCCTGCAAAACACAGCTCATCCAACTTGTTGATGAGCTTGCACAAAATCTATCAGCAGGTCACCAGACTGACCTGATACTCCTGGATTTTAGTAAAGCATTCGATAAGGTTAGCCATATTAAATTACTCCACAAACTGCACCAACATGGCATAACCTCAAACACCCAAAACTGGATCAAAGCTTTCCTTTTTGGCCGTACCCAACGTGTAGCCCTAGAGGGGGAAACCTCATCCCAAATTCCGGTCACATCTGGGGTTCCCCAAGGATCAGTACTGGGACCGATCCTGTTTCTTTTATACATCAATGACCTACCAGAGCAGATCCACTCACAGGTCAGACTTTTTGCAGATGACACGGCAATATATTTGGCTGTCCGCAGTGATGCTGACTGTACCTTATTGCAAAGGGACCTCCAAAAGCTTGAAACTTGGGAAAAGAACTGGGAAATGGAATTTAACCCGGGTAAATTCCAGGTCCTACGCATTTCCCGTTCTAAAGAACCCATTAGACACAATTACATTCTCCACGGTGAAGTCCTCCAGGAGGCTGATCATGCCAAGTACCTGGGCCTTGAGTTTAGCCGTGATTTAACTTGGAACACCCACATTCATAACGTGACCACCAAAGCAAATCGGACCCTGGGCTTCATACGTAGGAATATACGCACCAAACATCAAGGCATACGTGAAACAGCTTATAATACTCTTGTTAGGCCCCAGCTTGGGTATGCCTTCCCTGTGTGGAGCCCATATACAGAGTCAAATATAAACAAGGTTGAGCAAGTCCAAAGAAGAGCAGCTAGATGGGTCAAACATGACTACTCTTCATATAGTAGTGTGACCCAGATGCTCAATACCCTGGAATGGAGATCATTGGAACAGAGGCGGGCAGATGCTCACCTCCTATTGTTCTACAAGATAGTATATGGCCTTGTCGAGATTCCGCTCCCTACATACATCCGACATCCAATCAGAACTACTAAAAACATGCATACTATGCACTATATTCAAATCCCTACTACTGCCAGTTGCTATAAATACAGTTTCTTCCCCTTAGCTGTGGTACAATGGAATCACCTTCCTCCTCATGCTGTTGTGTGCTCCGATCTGGATTCTTTCAGATCGACCATATGCACCCTCCATCACCCAATGCCATGGACCGTGAAACATTGTTTTTATCTGCTGTTAATCTCTACTTTACTAACACTGTTTTTACTTTCAATTCTCCTTAAATCTAACACTTTTTCTTCTATCACACTTTTCTTTTTCTGGCGCGCGCAGCTGCACATAATCCTCGCGAGAGGGTGCTGCAGGATATATAGATAGATAGATAAGTTCATTTCATTTTCATAATTTATCTTTTCTTTTTGTCATTTGGACTGTGACTGCAACGTTGAAGTGTCTTCAAAAACTGTCGGTGAATTGTCTTCAATCGTGTCAGTAAAATTCGTGTTTGTGAGTTGTTTAGTTCCGCATTGTATGACCTTATTTAGCTTTAACACATCGAGCGAGGGGAGGTAACTGGCGAACACTAATGTCCGGGAATTGTCCGGGAAAACGCCGGGAATTGTCCGGGAAATGGGGGGTAGTGATGCGTTATCCCTAATATCTCCACTTCGGGTGGTCAGAAATCAATAAAATTAGTATCAAATGAAATTTTAAGCCACATTCTAAAAGATTATTAAAGAATAATTTACTTTTTAAACGTTTTAGGGGTCCATTTATTTAGTTAATTTGTCCGGGAAATTTCTCGGATTTTGTCCTGGATTTTGGGGTAGTGGTGCGTTTACCCTAATATCTCAACTTCAAGTGGTCAGAAATAATTAAAATTAGTATAAAATAAAAATTTTAGCTCCACTCTAAAAGATTATTAAAAGATATTTTTCATTTTGAATATTTTAGGGGTCCATTTCTGAAGTTAATTTGTCGTGGAAATTCCCGGTTGTGTCCTGGATGTTGGGGTAGTTGTGCATTTTCATAGTATCTCTGTTTGTGGTGATCACTTATTGATAACGATTGATATATATTAAAATTTTAAGTTCAGTTCTGAAAGAATAAAAAAAAAAAATTATTTTCATACACCTCACTGAGGCAGTTCTAATGAGTGCACACAACATGACTAATTTATAGAAGATCTCAAAGAATCTTTAACTACGGCAAACAGTGTAGAACTTGGTCAACGGTTTAACACATATATGCCTAGCGCCCCATTGTTGGGCCATTGGCAAACAGTGTAGATCTTGATCAAAGGTTTAATCCATATATGCCTTGACTCCCACTTGTGGGACATTGGCAGACAGTGTAGATCCACTGGCAGATCAGATATTTAACCCACATATTTAATCCATATATGCCTATATAGCGTCCCATTTGTGGGACATAGTCAAACAGTGTAGACTCAAATGATCAGACGCTGCAAAACGTGTAGTCTGATCCGGGCCGCAAAATGCTACATCTGATCTGGGTCTACACTATTTGCTTAAACAACGAGGAAATTTAACCGCATCCATTTCTTGCTAGCAATGAATTAGGTGTACGGACTTTGACGGACCATTATGATTAGTAGCTGCACAAACCTTGGCGTCTGATCTGGGCCGCTAAGTGCGACGTCTGATCTCGGTCTACACTGTTTGCTTAATCAACGACGAAATTTAACCGCATCCATTTCTTGCTGGCAATGAATTAGATGTACGGACTTTGTCTGATTTGACGAACAATGATGCTCAGACGCTGCAAAACTTGGCGTCTGATCTCGGCCGCAAAATGCGACATCTGATCTGGTTCTATACTGTTTGCTTTAACAACGAAATTTAAGCGCACCAATTTCTTCCTGACGATGAATTAGGTGTACGGACTTTGAGCGATTTTACGGGCCATTAATTTTCTAACGAGATTAAAAATGTGTTAAGTTAATTGTTTTAACTCATAAGTTGGCGTGTGCTGCTTTAATACCTGGATTGAAATAGTAGAAATACTTCATTCATTCACTTGTAAAATCGTAAAAATTCCAGTGTGGTGATTCTACAAAATGCCTGAGTATATTGATAACATGATTTGCTGTGAAAATCGTATGTGCAAAATTTGGTTTTATAGAATATGTTTAGGTCTGAATTCATCATCAAATCAATGGCAGTGTCCGTCTTGTGAGCAGCAACATGTGTGACATCATAGAAAGCTGTGTAATGGAAACCCATGTAAATCCAACTTTATACAGCGAAAAGTAGGATTTATAAGGGGTGTGCAGTCTTTCTTTCGTTCTCACAAGTCGATATATGAAGGAAAACGAACCAATACCCCAGCATCCTGGATACAATCCGGGTTGTGGGTACTCATTAGAACTGCCTCATTGAGGTGTATAAAGAGATTTTTTTATATTATTTTTTAGAATTGAACTTAAAATTTCAACATATATCAATTGTTATCAATAAGTGATCACCACAAACCGAGATATTATGAAAACGCACAACTACCGCAAGATCAAGGACACATTCGGGAATTTCCCGGACAAATTAACTTCAGAAATGGACCCCTAAAATATTCAAAATGAAAAATATTTTTTAACTATCTTTTAAAATTGAGCTAAAATTTTTATTTGATACTAATTTTATTAATTTCTGACCACCGAAAGTCGAGATATTAGGGTTAACGCATCAATACACCAACATCCAGGACAAAATCCGAGAATTTCCCGGACAAATTGACTTAAAAAATGGACCCCTTAAACGTTAAAAAAGTAAATTATTATTTTTTTATCTTTTATAATAGAGCTAAAAATTTTATTTGATACTAATTTTATTAATTTCTGACAACCCGAAGTGGAGATATTAGCGACAACACACCACTACCTCGAATTTCCCGGACATTTCCCGGCAAATTTCCGGACATTAGTGTGCACCGAGGTAACTACCATACTAGTGAGTTGTCTTGTCGGTGAATTGTCTTGTTCCCAATCTGTGTCGTTGGAGCGGAGTTGTAAGCGTTCTGTCAGCAAGAAAATGACTCTAAGGAGTTTGCGGAGTTTTAGCAAGTTTTATCGGTCTTTGCAACCACCCTTGGAGTTAAAATGTTTTGAAAAGGCAACTATGAATCACATCAAATTATTTTTATTAATCAGTATTTCGGAATAAATAACCCATTATGTTATTTAACGGACCTAGAGTAACCTTCAGAAAGAACATATAATCGTACGGCTCTAGAAGCCGAGATTGAGATTTTACGGCCCCGTCAACACTATCTGGCAGCCGTGAAAAGCTTGCAGTGAATGGCTGGGCAGATATAAATGGAACCAATGTTTTGACACGTGACTTTGTTTACATCGCATTGGTGTATGAATGTCAACAGTTCTGATCAGATTGTTTACTTGTCATTCAATTAGGGTGTAGGGCGACAGGGCTTGAGATGTCGTTTCAGCTCGGTGTCTCGTTTAAGTCCCACAAAATTGCGAGCAACTTTTCCAAAATGACCTATGCACTGTTGATGGAGCTTGATAGCTCAGTGGTTAGTGCACTTGCCTCTGATGTTAGAGGTCCCGGGTTCGATCCCCGGCAGCGGCGATAATATTTTGGTGTCCGAACACTCTCCATTGGCATCATTTGCAGGGATGAATGTCATAAATGGCACACTCCTTCGGATCGGGACGTTAACTGGAGGCCCCCAAGCAAGGAGAACCACCCCCTGTGCAGGTTAAAGATCAGCATCATCATCGGAGTTTTGATTAACGTGCAGGGGCAACATCAACATAAATGGGCCCCCTTCCAGATAGCTGGCTTGCTGCACCCATGGCAAATCTCTCACCAGATGCACACCATAATTAAATGATTACTATGTAGGCATTCATCCTGCAAAAACTGGGGTGTATGGAATATACACACCTGCCTAGAATGCCCGCAAGGGTGTATGGCAGTATATAAAGAAAGAAAGATGGGGACGTTAAACATCATACAAACAAACAATCAAATCAATGAGGGTGTCCTGGCACTCTCCAGACAAATCTGACTACCTACTCTCTACATCATCATTCATTGGAGCATGTCCAATCTCATTGGAGCATGTCCAATCCACAAAATATATTGACATCAACATCGCTGGTGGTCTCGATTGGGGTCTACATATTTCTGAGATTACACCCATGGCAGACAAAGGATGTTGCATACAAAACATTGGTTCGACCTCGGCATCAACAGCCTTTGGTGTGCGTCGCCTGCTTGGCATCCCAATGTTGAGACTCAGATTTGGCAGGTTGAGAAGTTTTAGAGGATGGCTGCCCGATGGGCGTAACAAGCGTAGTGTTGGCGATATTCTTCATGAGCTGGCATGCCCTCACTCCTTTGGTCCACTTAGAAATTTTATGTTTGGTTTAGCTTTTACAAGCACATTTATAGATTCTTATAGCTTCTTGACATCTTCATCCTGGAGAATGAATGTCGTTTTTACATGTCACTAGTAATCCAGGGCTTCTCCAGACTTTCGGATGAGTCTTTTAAACCAAGGTCCTGTCCCTGTATGACCTTAGCTGTTGAGGGGACGTAAAACTGACACTCACTTACACGGATGTGTTATTGTAATGGTGAGAGATCCCAAGTTATATTTCCTTTCACCATTCCAGCTTTGCTTACACTGTAGTGCCAGCCACAGACAACAGAGTATTCCTGGTCAAAATGTGGAGGCTAAAACACAAGCCCCATCAACCACAAAAGAAAAGCGGATAGGGAGAGCAATGCAGGCCTATCTTGAAAAGAAGAAAGCCAAAGGTAGGTACTCTTCCATCATTTTTGCCATTTTTGACTAACAGCCAGTCAAATAACACCACAACCTCTTTATAAGCCAAAGGTAGGTACTCTTCCATCATTTTTGCCCTTTCTGACTTACAGCTAGTCAAATAACACCACAACCTCTTTATTACACTATAAATGGTTCCAAAGCAGAAACGGTGTTTAAAAGTTAAACAACTGTGTTACATGTATCTCCAAAAAAAAATCTGTAGAATATATAGAAAAACCAGTGCTTCAGCTGAAGTGCATGACCCGCCGGATGCTTTTAGCTTTATGAGTATTAACATAAATGGGTATGGCAGCCATTTTGGTCATGTGACCTGGACCTAAAACGGTTTCCCTAATAAATGCACCTTATCGTAAGGAGCAAAAATATATCTTATACTTTAGTACTGTATTCTGAATCGTTTGCAGGATAAAATGCATTCTCACTTTTCCAATACAAAAGCATATGTGTCACAGTTTGACCTAGGCACAAAGAAGGTCAAGGTCAACCCATGGTCACCATTTTAGCAATTTATGATGGGCCTATGTCCCAGATGCTATTTTTAAAGTTTCGTGGAAATCTGTCCAGTGGTTCTGGAGAAGACTATTTTTGAAGGGTTTTTACCATATATGGCTTGGCGGCCATTTAGGTCATGTGACCTTGGCCCCATGAGCAAATTTTGGTTTCCCCCATTCCATAGAGGCTCCATATGAAATTTGACTTCAATCGGCCCAACGGTTTCCGAGGAGAAGCAGTTAGAAAATTTTAACATTTTTCGCCTCCGCGAGGCTATACTAAATAGAATGTAATATTTTGCAAGTTCATTGGTTAGATCTCATTGATATCTATCAGTATGCCAAATATTGTTTAAATATTCCAAGCGGTTCAGTCACTATCACCAATTTTCACAAACGGGTTACGGACAGACAGACAGACCATATATGGCTTGGCGACCATTTTGGTCATGTGACCTGGACCCCATGGGCAAATTTTGGTTTCCCCCATCCCATAGAGGCTCCATATGAAATTTGACTTCAATTGGCCTAACGGTTTCCGAGGAGAAGCAGTTCAAAAATTTTCACATTTTTCGCCTCGGCGAGGCTATACTAAATGGAATGTAATATTTCGCAAGTTTATTGGTTAGATCTCATTGATATCTATCAGTATGCCAAAAATTGTTTAAATATTCCAAGCGGTTAAGTCACTTTCACCAATTTTCACAAACGGGTTACGGACAGACAGACAGGCTCCATATGAAATTTGACTTCAATCGGCCCAACAGTTTCCAAGGAAAAGCAGTTCGAAAATTTTCACATTTTTCGCCTCGGCGAGGCTATACTAAATGGAATGTAATATTATGCAAGTTCATTGGTTAGATCTCATTGATATCTATCAGTATGCCAAAAATTGTTTAAATATTCCAAGCGGTTAAGTCACTATCACCAATTATCACAAACGGGTTACGGACTGACAGAATGACACAGTGATTTTAGGGCACTCTTAGAAAATCAACCGACTTCAGTCAGTCGCTTTTTCTGCGGGTCGTGCAATGACCATTTATGGTCATTTTTTCTATATATTCTACACATTTTTGTGATCCATCTTGAAACCGTGTATATCCAATCCATGTTATAAGAACTGTGTTGTAACGTGGTTGTTGTGTATTTGTTGTAATGTATTTATTCTAATTTGCAAACTGACTGGCAAACAATGTAGATCCTGATCAGATGGCTTTTGAAGAAGTCATCTGATCTTGATTTACACTGTTTGCACTGTGAACGGGCCTCCGTGGCCTAGTGGATAAGAGCGCTGACTCTTAGTCATTAGGTCTCTCACCGCCGTAGGTTCGAGCCTCGCTCGGGCCACGTGTGAGACGCCAAGTTCTGCAACGGAAGGTCAGGTGGTTTTTCTCCGGGTACTCCGTTTTTCGCCCACCTCTGATTAAGGATCGGCTCGATATGAGTGAAATAATCTTGAAAGGGCCGTAAAACCCAAACCAAAAAAAAAAAAAAAACTGTTTGCACTGTAGGGGTTGTCATGTTCAGCAGAAATGAACACTCTCGAAAACGCCACCTGACATTTATATCTATGAGAAAAGTATGCATTTATGGTCATTTTTATGCTCCACCACAAAAAGTGGCAGGGTATTATGCTATGCTCTCTGAAATGTTTAGTGTCCATCTGTCCGTCCATCTGCCAGCATCTCAGGATTTTGTGTCCACTTCAAAACTCTGATACTGTTTGAGATAAATATCACAAAACTTCACAAATATGTAAAGCGCCATAGGCAGAGCTCTCGGAATAATTCTCTGAAGTATCAGATTGTGGGTGCTGCCTAGAAACACATCAGTGAAATGGTTCTAACTGGTACCCACAATGTACACATTTGGAATGAAGTTACTTAATGTATTTATCAGAAAAAGAGAAAGGTTGGCAGCCATTATTCACATGAATGTGTAGCCTGATAATAATAAATTTTGTTTATGTTCTACATGTATGTGCGATCAAGATCAGAACACCAACTTTTATGTGGGAATGCAGCTTTTTACCTGTGAATCCAACTTTCCACAAGGAAGGATTCCTAGAATCCTGTTTTCAAAATCCTAGTGAGAGCTCTGCATGAGATGACTTGCAGAACATGTGATCCATAACTCTGAATTTCCTACTTCCTTTGAACAGTGAACATAACTATTTCTACATGTATCATGTACTCGTGACACCATTGTTTTATATTCAATTTTAGTCATTTGCATTATGTTACATAGCTCCAGATAAGATGTTTTTGTCATCTGAAAAGTACTGATATCTTTCTTATTTCTGTACGAAAATATATGTTGTGGTATTCATTAGAAGCACCTCGACGAGGTGCTCCTAATGAGTACCCACAACTTATGTTTTCGTGCAGAAATAAGTAATATAATATGTGGATACCGCCTCTTATCTCGGACTATGATTTTAAAATCATATACATTACAGAAAATTCTGTGACAGTCACTGAATTCCCTAACAGCCCCTTCGGCCTTATGCTGAGTTCGTGAGTGCCCAATAAAATCCACCAAAAATGATAACTCCTTTTAATTCCAACTTTATCATCAAAATGTAAAATTGAATGCTGTTGACGTCAATATTTATCATATGACGTCGCGTCTGAGAGTGTAATAACGCCATGTAATATTTTCGATAATCCACTAGTGCAAATTAGGTAGATACGTCCCGTAACGTTACATGTACAACATCCTTAACGACGTTGCTTTTTCTAATGGCGGAGTATTGATATTTTTGTAAACAAACATGAATAAAATGCGTTATAAATGTCATATGATAAATAGAATCTTGCATGAGTGTTCATGTATTATTGAATTTATTAAACTCGTTTAGGAAAAGGGATAAAATGCTCGGCAAAGCCTCGCATTTTATCCTTTTTCCTCAACTCGTTTAATAAATTCAATAATACATGAACACTCATGTAAGATACTCTATATATACAATGACATAACCTGTGAGTTCTAAACATGCTCTTTGATGTCACATTATATTACTGCCTATCACTGTGTGAAATAGTGCTGAGATTCTTGCTCATGGAATTGCTCGAAGTATATGTTTGTTTGTTTGATTTGAGGTTTAATGTCCCCGTCAGCACTGTATAGGCCACTTTGGAGATGTTGCTTCCAATTTTCTGGGACTTTTACCCAACATTGAGATAAAATGACATCTCAAAACCTGTCGCCCAATGAAACCATTAGGGTTTATAAGCATGGACGTTCAGACTCGAATCCCTTTGCCTTGGCAGGCTTAGATCCTCTAAGCGGTTTACCAGTACTCGTATGCGGTCGGATTCAGCTCTGCATGGAAGCATCATGCAGCCCATCTATTTCTTCAAGCCCTGATGGGCTGGGGCAGTCGAAGTACATGTATAAAACTTTTATATCAACTAATCAAATCACTGAAAATGTACATAATGATAGAGAATTGGAGTTATTACGATAACACATCCATGTGATATTTTTCTTCTATATCCTCCAAACATAGGTTGGGTGCTAGTTAGAAGCTCCGCATTGAGGTGGCTCTAACGAGTACCCATAACCTATGTCTTTGAGCGAAAATAAGAAAAAATGTATACCCCCCCCCCCCCCCCCCCCCTAAACCCTGGTTTCTCTATATAATATTATAAAGTGGGGTTTAGAGGAATGCTCAATACACTAACTTGTTAACATGATATTTGGGTACCTTGATAAACAGTCATATTGTAATTCGGTATCAGCAGTATAGTAACATTCCTATATTAAGACCACCTTTGGGACTGTTCAAAAGTGGTCTTTTAGACCACTTTTGAACAGTCCCAAAGGTGATCTCTGACTTGAGCACATTGTGCGCAGAAAACACGAAGAAAAAATAACCGCCTCCTTCTAAATAAGCTTTCGAAAGCAGAATTAGTCTTAATTTTAGGTGGTCTTAATAGCGGAATTTCAATAGTATTATGCCTTTTATTTCTTTTTTCAGATGAATTGATAATGTCCCATGTTCAGGATTATGAGCTAGGGAAAAGACATCTGGCCAATATTATGGGAAAAGATCCTGATGACTTCTCACAAAACGACGTAGATGTAAGATCATCACTTTAACATGTCCATGGAATGAACACCCCCGTAAACCTCACCTTATATATCGTTAGGCGGTTCTAAAGAGCACCAAAAAAACCCATGTTTTTATGTTTTCAGTTTAAAATAATAAATATGAATATCATGAATTTTTTCTTCAGAAGATTAACCTTTTTAGAGATGAAATAATGTTCTATATCATACAAATTTGTTTTGAAAATTACCTGTAGTTTTTCTTGCATATTGGGAAACCTCACTTGTACTAGATCTTGATAGACATTGTTGGTTGCTAAGCACAATGCATCAGCATGTAACATTACCGGTACTTTCCGGTATGCTTATTAGACTTGGCAGGTTTCAGGGTTTGGTGTATTTCCAAAAGAGTAGTCTGATCAGAGTATACCAAGTTGGTCATCAAACTGCATATTTTTCACTACAGACAGTCCTGGACCCAGTTGTCCTAACTTTTTAGGCATCTTAGTCACTAAGGCTGACATGATTCATCGTTTAATCAATTAATCCATCGATAAATTCCACAAAAATGATTATCATTTCTGATTTACTTTTAATCAATTACTTGATAGGTACAATTTACTACCCAAAGTTTTGCCTAAAATAGCTTTATGAGTGGCAAACAGTGCCGACCCTGATGAGACGCCGCATTCTGCGGCGTCTCATATGGGTCTTCACTGTTTGCTCAGGCCTGACTGTCCAAATATACTTATGGTAAAGTGCAACATATGGTAAGAGTCATGCTCAGACAAAGCAAGACATGTAAGATTATTATCAAATCTTCAGGGATTACTAATCCATTATCGATCACAATGTCAGGGCTGATAATCGATTATCTTTTCAGCTCCAATTAGCCAGCCGTATTAGTCGCATAATTGTGACTGACTGGCAGAGCTCCCCAGTAACATTTTTGCTGCCAGGAAGCACAATGTGATTCTGTCTAGTGTAGTTTATATGTTCTTGTCCTTTGGGATCATTGATTCCATTGTGTTTTTTTGAAAATATTTGAGGGTCACTGATGAGGCCTAATTGGCCGAAACTAGCTAGTCTGGCCCAGAAAACATGTACACTTCATATTTTCCAGTTCTGTGGTGTATTCCTTGCTTCCAAAGGATAACCCTTTTATAGAACATATTTAACGTCACTACAGCTGGTGTCTGTGAACGTGTGGCGGCAGTAAAAGTCTCCCTGCCCTACATCATAGTGTAATTTATATTTTCTTGTCATTTTGGGATCATTGATTCCATTGTGGAATTTTGAAAATATTTGAGGGTCACTGATGAGGCCTAATTGGCCGAAACTAGCTAGTCTGGCCCAGAAAACATGTACACTTCATATTTTCCAGTTCTGTGGTGTATTCCTTACTTCCAAAGGATAACCCTTTTATAGAACATTTTTAGAGCAACAAACTAAGGAAAATAACTTGCTCACATATGCTGCAAATAATAAGGTAAGAACTGCTTTCTGCAAAAACAAGCTTTTACTCCAATCATTTTTACCTACCAATAGTTCAAGTTGTTGAAAATACCAGGGAATAATAATTAATTTGGCATTGGGAGATATTCCAGAGATCAATTAGGTGGCATAAGAGTCAACAGGCTTATAACATTATAAGTGGACAAATTGTTAATTATTCTTACTAGTACAAATCTGATAGTCTCGTATTTTTGATGGAAAAATGTGAGTAACTTTTCCACAAAATTCCATCAAGATTAGATCATTGGAAAAATATTGGATACAGTATTCTTGCATGCTTATAATATCTGTTCCTATTTTTAGGAAGCAATAAAGTACCTACTACCATCAGGGCTGACCAACAAGAAAGCCAGACCAATGTTGAAGGTAATTTTTGTACATTTAACCCATTTTGTACCTGAAACCCCAAAACAGGTTCCCTGGCAAATAGTGCAGGCCCAGATCAGACGCCGCATAACGCGGCGTCTGATCAGGGCCTACACTATTTGCAAAAAAGTTCAGCCATTTTCCAAATAAATGCTCCATCTTACTAATTGCCACGGGTGTATAATGCCCCGATTGCGGAACTCTTGTTCCATATGTGAATTATGTTGTGGGTATTCATTTAAACTGCCTCAAGCTGGCCCACAACATAGATTTTCATAAAGATAACTTACCCGTGCGACATAGCGCCTTTTTTCACATCAAAAATGGCTACTTTTCTGATGAAAATCCACATTATTTTACTTATTTATACTGCAAACATAAGCTGTGGGTGCTCGTTAGAATGAGTACCCACAATCTATGTCTTGGAGCAAAAATAAGCAAAATAATGTATACCCCGTAAACCCCAGTTTTATTAGCTCACCGTCACGTAGTGACGAGGTGAGCTTTTGGGATCACTTTTTGTCCGTCGTCCGTCCGTCCGTGCGTCCGTGCGTAAACAATTTCTTTAAACGACATCTCCTCCTAAACCACTGATGGGATTTTGACTAAACTTCACAGGAATGATCCTTAGGTGGTCCCCTTTCAAAGTTGTTCAAATGGTTCCGGTCCGTTGCACATCTAGGTCACAGGAGCCAAAAATAGATTTTTTTCACCAAAAACTTAAAAAATCTTCTTCTCTGAAACCACAAGGCCCAGGTCTTTGATATTTGGTATGAAGCTTCATCTAGTGGACCCCTACCAAGATTGTTCAAATTATAGTGCTGGGGCCAAAAATGCCCCCGCCCCGGGGCCCTTTGGTTTTACATAGGCTTATATAGGGAAAATCTTTAAAAATCTTCTTCTCTGAAACCACAAGGCCCAGGACTTTGATATTTGGTATGAAGCTTGTACTAGTGGACCCCTACCAAGATTGTTCAAATTAAAATGCTGGGACAAAAAATGCCCCCGCCACGGGGCCCTTTGGTTTTACATTGGCTTATATAGGGAAAATCTTTAAAAATCTTCTTCTCTGAAACCACAAGGCCCTGGTCTTTGATATTTGGTATGAAGCTTCATCTAGTGGACCCCTACCAAGATTGTTCAAATTATAGTGCTGGGGCCAAAAATGCCCCCGCCCCGGGGCCCAGTGGTTTTACATAGGCTTATATAGGTAAAATCTATAAAAATCTTCTTCTCTGAAACCACAAGGCCCAGGACTTTGATATTTGGTATGAAGCTGCATCTAGTGGACCCGTACCAAGATTGTTCAAATTATAGTGCTGGGGCAAAAAATGCCCCCGTCCCGGGGCCCTTTGGTTTTACATAGGCTTATATAGGCAAAATCTTTAAAAATCTTCTTCTCTGAAACCGCAAGGCCTAGGTCTTTTATATTTGGTATGAAGCTTCATCTAAGGGCCCCTAACAAGATTATTCAAATTATAGTGCTGAGGCCAAAATTGTTCCCGCCCCGGGGCCCTTTGGTTTTACATAGGCTTATATAGGGACAATCTTTAAAAATCTTCTTCTCTGAAATCGCAAGGCCCAGGACTTTGATATTTGGTATGAAGCTTCATCTTGTTGACCCCTACCAAGATTGTTCAAATAATGGTGCTAGGGCAAAAAATGCCCCCGCCCCGGGGCTCTTTGGTTTTACATAGGCTTATATAGGGAAAATCTTTAAAAATCTTCTTCTCTGAAACCGCAAGGCCCAGGACTTTGATATTTGGTATGAAGCTTCATCTAGTGGACCCCTACCAAGATTGTTCAAATTATCAAATTATAGCCCTTAGGCCAAAAATGCCCCTGCTCCGGGGCCTTTTGGTTTTACATAGACTTATATAGGGAAAATCTTTAAAAATCTTCTTCTCTGAAACCACAAGTCCTAGGTCTCTTATATTTGGTATGAAGCTTCTTCTATAGGACCCCTACCAAGATGATTCAAATTATAGTGCTGGGACCAAAAGTGGCCCCGCCCAGGGGCCCTTTGGTTTTTACATAGGCTTATATACGGATAATCTTTAAAAATCTTCTTCTCTGAAACCACAAGGCCCAGGACTTTGAAATTTGGTATGAAGCTTCATCTAATGGACCTCTACCAAGATTGTTCAAATTATAGCCCTGGGGACACAAATGCCCCGACCCGGGGCCCTTTGGTTTTACATAGATTTATATAGCCCCGGGGCCATTTGGTTTTGCATAGGCTTATGTAGGGAATATCTTTAAAAAAATCTTCTTCTCTGAAACCGCAAGGCCCAGGTCTTTGATATTTGATGTGTAGCTTCATCTAGTGGACCTTTGCCAAGATTGTTCAAATTATAGCCTTTGTTGATGTTTGGTATGAAGCTTCACCTTTAAGACCACCCTCAACATTATGCACATTAAAGCCCTGGGGCCAATAATGGCCCTCTCTGGGGCCCATTTGTTACACTATGGATCAGGTGAGCGATCCAGGGCCATCATGGCCCTCTTGTCTATATAATGTAGGGTTTAGTGGAGTGTTCATTTCACAGACTTGTTCACATGATGTTATGGAGAATTGACACAAATTATCCTTTTAATATACACCTGGACCTCGTTATAGCACGATTCGTTACAGCACGAATTCGGATATAACACAGTTTTGGTTTGGACCCCATATTTTCCCCAACCAACATTTATAAATATTTTCTGAGGGTTCTATCAGGTTTTAAGCACAACAATTTTATTTTCCACCCACTTTTGACTGCGGTACTACGGTAGCTTACAGGATCTATAACGGTACTTTTTAGCTCACCTGTCACGTAGTGACGAGGTGAGCTTTTGTGATCACTTTTTGTCCCTCGTGCGTGCGTGCGTGTGTGCATAAACTTTTTCTTCAAATGACATCTCCTAAACCACTGACAGGATTTTGACCAAACTTCACAGGAATGATCCTTAGGTGGTCCCCTTTCAAAGTTGTTCAAATGGTTCTGGTCCATTGCACATCTAGGTCACAGGAGCTAACGGGCCTCCGTGGCCTAGTGGATAAGAGCTCTGACTCTTAGTCATTAGGTCTCTCACCGCCGTAGGTTCGAGCCTCGCTCGGGCCACGTGTGAGACGCCAAGTTCTGCAACGGAAGGTCAGGTGGTTTTTCTCCGGGTACTCCGGTTTTCACCCACCTCTGATTAACGATCGGCTAGATATGAGTGAAATAATCTTGAAAGGGCCATAAAACCCAAACCAAAAAAAAAAAAAAAAAGGTCACAGGAGCTAAAAATAGATTTTTTAAACAAAATTGTTCAAATAATGGTGCTAGGGCAAAAAATGCCCCCGCCCCGGGGCTCTTTGGTTTTACATAGGCTTATATAGGGAAAATCTTTAAAAATCTTCTTCTCTGAAACCGCAAGGCCCAGGTCTTCGATATTTGGTATGAAGCTTCATCTAGTGGACCTCTACCAAGATTGTTCAAATTATAGCCCTGGGGGCCAAAATGCCTTTGCCCCGGGGGCCTTTGGTTTTACATAAGCTTATATAGGGAAAATCATTAAAAAATCTTCTACTCTGAAACCACAAGGCCCAGGTCTGTAATATTTGGTGTGAAGCTTTACCTGGTGGACCTCTTCTAGGATTGTTCAAATTATAGCCTTGGGGCCAAAAATGCCCCGCCCCGGGGGCCTTTGGTTTTACATAGGCTTATACAGGGAAAATCTTTAAAAATCTTCTTCTCTGAAACCGCAATGCCCAGATCTTTGATATTTGGTGTGAAGCTTCATCTAGTGGACCTCTATCAAAATTGTTCAAATTATAGCCCTGGGGGCCAAAATGCCCCCGCCCCGGGGGCCTATAGTTTTACATAGGCTTATATTGGGAAAATCATTAAAAAATCTTCTTCTCTGAAACCACAAGGCCCACGTCTTTAATATTTGTTGTGAAGCTTTACCTGGTTGACGTCTACTAAGATTGTTCATATTTAAGCCTTGGGGCCAAAAATGCCCCCGCCCCGGGGGCCTTTGGTTTTACATAGGCTTATACAGAGAAAATCTTTAAAAATCTTCTTCTCTGAAACCGCAAGTCCCAGATCTTTGATATTTGGTGTGAAGCTTCATCTAGTGGACCTCTACCAAGATTGTTCAAATTATAGCCCTGTGGGCCAAAATGCCCCGCCCCGGGCGCCTATGGTTTTACAAAGGCTTATATAGGGAAAATCATTAAAAAATCTTCTTCTCTAAAACCACAAGGCCCAAGTCTTTAATATTTGGTGTGAAGCTTTACCTGGTGGACGTCTACTAAGATTGTTCAAATTATAGCCTTGGGGCCAAAAATGCCCCCGCCCCGGGGGCCTTTGGTATTACATAGGCTTATACAGGGAAAATCTTAAAAAAATCTTCTTCTCTGAAACCGCAAGGCCCAGATCTTTGATATTTGGTGTGAAGCTTCATCTAGTGGACCTCTACTAAGATTGTTCAAATTATAGCCCTGGGGGCCAAAAATGACCCTGCCCCGGGGGCCTTTGGTTTTACATAGGCTTATATAGTGAAAATCTTTAAAAATCTTCTTCTCTGAAACCACAAGGATCAGGTCTTTGATATTTGGTATGAAGCTTCACCTAGTGGACCTCTACCAAGATTGTTCAAATTATAGCCCTGCGGGCCAAAAATGCCCCAACCCAGGGGGCCTTTGGTTCTACATAGGCTTATATAGGGAAAATCTTTAAAAAAAATCTTCTTCTCAGAAACTGCAAGGCCAAGGTCTTAGATATTTGGTGTGAAGCTTCATCTTTTGGACCTCTATCAAGATTGTTCAAATTATAGCCCTAGGACCAAAAGTGCCCCCACCCCGGGACCCTTTGGTTTTTCATAGGCTTAATTAGGGAAAATATTTAAAATTCTTCTTCTCTGATACCACAAGGCCCTGGTCTATGCTATTTGATATGAAGCTTCAACTAGTGGACCTCTACCAAGATTGTTCAAATTATAGACCTGGGGCCAAAAATGCCCCCACCCCTGGGGCCTTTGGTTTTACATAGGCTTAAGCGATGTTAAACCCAAATTCACACACACACACACGCACATTTACATAAGCTTATACATGGAAAATCTTTAAAAACCTTTTTTTCTGAATCCGCAAGGCCCAGACCTTTGGTATTTGGTGTGAAGCTTCATCTAGTGGACCTCTTTCAAGATTGTTCAAATTATAGCCCTGGGGCCAAAAATGCCCCCACCCCGGGACCCTTTGGTTTTTCATAGGCTTTTATAGGGAAAACCTTTAAAAATCTTCTTGTCTGAAACCAGAAGGCCCAGGTCTTTGATATTTGGTATGATGCTGCATCTAGTGGACCATTACCAAGTTTGTTCAAATTATAGCCATTGGGCCTAGAATGTAATGGAGACACTAATTTTCAGGTGAGCGATTCAGGGCCCTCTGGGCCCTCTTGTTGATATTTATTGTAGGCCTCCAAACATGTCATCGATATTAACAGAGTTGAATATACAGTTGAATATACAGTTGAATATACAGTATATAAGCCTGTTTAGCTTGACACGCACGATAAACATGAACTACCATCGGCAAAATCGAAAGTGTTGGCTTTGCGAGATAAAGAGATTAAAGAATTCCATTACACAACCAGAAAAAAAATTATAACGCTCTGTCAAGGATCACTGCTCAGCAGAAATTTTAAACATCGATGCAGATGATCTGATCCGTGAACTGCAATAAAACTGATTTTCTAGAGCCGCATGTAAAAGAAAGTCAGATTTATTCCAACTTAAAAGCAAATTATAAAACATATTCATGATTGATTTTCGCGGTAAAAAAAATCATTCAAAGACCATGTGCACCATTAAAAATCGTTTCAAATGGGTGAGACATTCCAAGGGAAGTAATTCAAATTTCACGTATCCGGTTCAGAACCCTTATTCGGTAATTTTACCATTGAAATCTATTAACGGTACTTGAGTTCGGTACAGTCCCGGACAATAGCCAATAGTTCGGAACCGGACATGGGCCAGGAACTAGTTATCAAAATGGCGTCATACTCGCTGTCAGATCAGGCGATTTTGTGGATAAAAACGGGGTTTATCAGGTGGTTTCAATTAAAGAGACTTGTTTGACTAGATGGGCCATGGTATTTACTGCCATTGATAAGTTCTAAACACATTTTAGTCGGGAAATACGGTTATTAACCGGACCGCACATCATCTTGTTTGGAAAACTATTGATCACCATAGTGTCAATCTGTGACAAATACGGTTGGCGTTTATAACACGATTCAGATAACTAACACGGTCCGTTGGTTGGACCCGGAGTTCCGTGTTATAACGAGGTTGAGGTGTATAATTATCCATCTTATCTGCTTCTATTTTATGGTTACGTGGATAGATACAGCCTTTTATTATATACCATCAAAAAATACTGGTAGCTTCTACCAGATTCCTGACACAAAAATAGAGAGCCCTGTATCACCCTCAGTGTTGACTGTAGTCTGCACCATTGGCTTGCTTTATATGAATGGTGCACAAAAAACTCATTCCCTTGGTGGTTGGGTGCAGTGTTTGATTTTTATTCAAAGGTATGCAGTGTTCAATCTAGAGTTCTAATCTTCCGGAAATTGAACTGAATTTTGTTCAAAATAAAACAGACTCGACAAACAATGTACTGTACTGTAGTAGAGGAAGAAAATACATCAGATAAAATATCCCATTAGGCGACAATTTGTTGTGTCTCACTTGGTTTTTATCTCCATTTTTACCATGCAAAGTAAAAAACTAATGATGACTCTGGCAACTTTATGGCATATTTTAGAGCCCCCCATCCCTCCCTATAGGTTCAAGATGCCCCAGCACCCCCACCACCACTTAAATTTATTCTTAAGTTTTAAAATGGATATTATTTTGGAAATAATGAAGAAGATGAAATGAAATGAAATATGTTCTATAAAAGGGTTATCCCTTGGAAGCAAGGAATACACCACAGAACTGAAAAATATGGAGTGTACATGTTTCTGGGCCAGACTAGCTAGCTATGTAATTGTATTTGATTAAAGAAAATGAACTTAAGTAATAAAAGATTTTGTGTTTGTTTGTATTGGAGTTTAACGATCCAGTCCACACTATTTAGGTCATTTTTGAGCCAGTCAGTTGACCTATTCCCAATTTTCCTGGGCAGGCTTATATGTAAGGGGTTAACTAGTGCATTGCACATTCTTTCGCCAGAAACTGACAGCTGCCCTTCTGGAATCAGTGGAAGGGAGGGAATGACTGTAGAAAAGATTTCGTGACCAATCTCCATAAAAGAATGTTGCCAACCCCGGCAGGTATCATACCTGCTTCCTCCTGATCACCAGTCAGACGCGCATCCAACTGAACTACTGAGGCCGGCATGTGATAAAAGAAACTATAGTGAACTTTATTTTATATTGAGTTTATCCCCAACAAAAGAAGAAAAGAAGCTACATCATTGTTATAAAATATCCTAAAAGTATCAAACCAAACCCAGATTGAACACTGCACCCTAATAGTGTTTTCCGATTCTGTTTCAGTATCACCATCTTTAAAACAAGGCTATCTCTAAGCTCTGGCATTTACTGCAACTTAAGAAAGCAGTAATGTCTAACATGGAATCATACATCTTTCCTGTCTTGTTTTCTCTGTCTCTGTGAGAGAGAAAATAAAATGACCTACAAGTGTTGAAGCATTGATAAACCCAAACACAGTAACAATGTACCTCTGCATAGCAACAGATAAGGTAAGTATTTTGTGATAACAAGGATAGTTTTTGTCAATTCTCCATAAAACCTATGTTGTTGGTATTCATTAGAACTGCCTCGTTGAGGCAGTTCTAATGAATACCCACAACATACGTTTATATGCAGAAATAAGGAAAACTGTCCTTCAATTATCACATCTTTTGTTATGACCGCTGCATTTGTTAAATTGTCATTTTGATATTTTTTATGTTCTTGTATTTTTCAGCATCCATTTGAAATACTACCCAGAATGTTTTGTAAGTATAATAGTGCTTTATATGTATGTTTAACCTGAGTTTCTGAAATGGACTCTTCCGTCATTGAATTTGAACAATTCCATTCTGGCAAAAATTGGAGTTTTGTTGAAATCATTATGATGAATTTCATTTTTGTAGATTTTACCAATCTGTAAACTCTGGCAAATCACTCACAAACTTAGCCATTACGCAAACATGCCTATACAAATACATTGCAACCTTTATCGCCGAAAAAATGAAACTTTAAGGATGAAAAATTGTGATATTTTTCTTATTTCTGCTCAAAATATAGATTGTCGGCACTCGCTAGAACGCCTCATCAAGGCGGTTCTAACGAGTACCAACAATCTATATTTTAGAGCAGAAATAAGAAAAATAAGGTATACCCCTGTAAACCCCAGTTTTACTATATAAAAGTGGGGTTCAAGGGGGTCAAAATTATATAGGCTTGTTTTTGTGATGTTATTAAAAGCCACGGCAGAATGATTATTCAATTAGAAGCTGTCATATTTGAAAGAAATCCAAGCGAAAAAAAACAAAACAAAAAAAAATACATGTCAAGTCTTCAAATTCAGCTAATTTGTCTTCAAACATTTAAATTAAGTTTTTAATAGTTTTCCCTCTTTAAATCAAACGCTGTTGACTTCTATTTCAACCAATCAAATTGCTCAAAATGCACATAAGGCTAGAGAATAGGAATGATCACAGTATGACAAACAGTGTAGATCCTGATGAGATGGCTCATTATGAGCCATCTCATCAGGATCTACACTGTTTGCACAGGTATCTTTATCTCTTTATCTGTCTACAGGGTTGAATGGGCTAGCCCATACATCAGTAATTAAAGTTGACTGCAGATGATATTTTGTTTGCTATTTATCAAAAACAAAAAAAAATAATCATAAACAATTAAGCTCAACAGTGGATTTGAATCAACTGCAGCATCTGATCATGGTCTAAACTGTTAGTTACAAATACATGTTTTTTGTTGTTGTTTGAATTGTTTATAGAGTTACATGGCCTAGTCATCACTATGTAGGTGATATCAAGCCCATCAGTTTTCCTGACCACACTTTTTTTGGCAGCCTTATATATTTGAAGTGAACACTTTTCCTGGGCAGGCTTATACCTAAGCGGTTAACCAGTACAGTGCACATTCTTTTGCCTGAAACTGACAACTGCCCTTCTTAAATCAGCGGAAGGGAGAGAATGACTGTGGACAAGTTTTCATGATTAGTCACATATTAAATAATAGAGCTGCAACAATTCAGGTACTTCACGATACCTTACATATTGTGTCACTGTATAATACTTATTGCAATACACTTTCTTGCATGAAGGAGAACTTTTAAGTTAAGAAATTTCATATCAGCAGTAAAAAGTACTCAAATATAAGTATTTGGTACATGTAGTAATAAACAGTAATATACATTAACCCTTTTTGTACCAAATGGAATCTTCCTCCTTATATACAGCAGGAGTACATTTCAAAATTCAGGGATGTCAGGTTGTCATCATCATCATCAACATATTTTTTATTAACATGCAGGTACAGGGGCAACGTCCACATAAGTGGGCCCCCTTCCAGGTAGCTGGCTTGCTGCACACATGGCAGATCTTACACCAGATTTCCAGGCTTGTCTATCATGAGGATCGATAGCAGAGAGCTTCCATTTTCTGCAATCTCTTTCTGTTAGCTGCTTCCAGGTCATCTTGGGCCTTCCTGACCCCCGCTTTCCACCTACCTGTATGTCACTGGCAGTATTGACTGCACTGTTGGAGTGTTCCACATGTCCATACCAGCGAAGTCTTCTCTCTTTCAGGATGAGGTCCAGGTCCTCAATGCCAAGACGCTCAAGTAACTCACTGGACCTACACTGGTTGTGTTTTCTTAAAAAATATTTGGAAAATGGCTTAACTTAACGCAAATAGTGTAGGCCCTGATCAGACGCCGCATTCTGCGGCGTCTGATATGGGCCTGCACTGTTTGCCATTTACCCGTTTTGGGGTTTCTGATACGAAATGGGTTAACTGTAATATACTTAAACAATGGAAATAAAGACCGGCCCCGATAACTCAGTTGGTAGAGTGTCCGCTCCGGGGAACAGGAGGTCACGGGTTCGATCCAGAGCCGAGACATACCAAAGTCGTTAAAAATGGTACTAGCTGCTCCTCGCTTGGCACTCAGATTTACAAATAAAAAACAAACACCCCTAAAATTGGAAATGGATCCATCCAATATAATGTACAGGTTCTTTGTAGGGGTGTAACGATGCATCGATAGTTCAATGCATCGCGATAGGGACTGCCTCGATAGCAATGCTTCGATAGTACTTTGGACTATCGATAACTATCGCCGATAGTTCATTAAACTATGGATAGTTTCGATAGTTTTTTTTCTTGGATAGTATTTGAAAATATACCTGTACTGTTGTGTAATGACACAAGTATTTTTGCTTAGGATATCCATGCAGCTGTAATCAGGACAGAATGATAAACCTTCACATATGTGCATGATGATCTGAGTCTTCGCTGGTCGCACATGTGTATCATGGTTTTTTGCTATGTGGTGAATTTTCCGCGGCGACGAATTTCCCGCCGTCATTTTTGCACGTGCTGTTGAGGCAGTCAGAATTTTTCCGGCATTTTTTAATAACAAAACGTCAATGATCATATGCTCACACGGTTGTTGCATGCATCTTTTTAAACATGGCAATGAAACCTGTGCGACATGTGAATGCTCAGATCAGCCTGCGCAGTCATATATAAATGTTTGTTGTTTGTATTAGCCTCTCGTAGTATGGCTTCTGGGACAAACGTCATTTCCCTGTTCAGTTTTGAAGACATTTGCAAGATGCACAAGCTGATCTTTTGTATGAAGAAATGTTTGTTTTTGCTGTGTGCTGACTCATTCACATAGGTAAATGTATAAAAAACGATGGTATAATGCAGTTTAACTTGTTGTATATGTGACTCTTTTTGCGTCCTACAAACACGATAGCTAATGAGTATTATGAGAATCTGAAGCAGGACTCGCAGGTAACAAAAACACTACATATTGATAAATGAAAACACCGACTTGATCATTGCTTTACTTCTATTTTGATAGTCTAGCTTTTGATGCTAACTTAAAATAAAAAAGTATGTAAATTCAAGTTTTAATGCAGTTTGTCAGATTCATGTTGCCCTTAAAGAGGTGCTAAAATGTCGTGCTGTGATAACGTAATACTATGCAATGATTAATCGGGTACCTAATTAACTGAATCCACAGATTAATTTAGTACAGGCGGCAAACATCAAACAATTGAAGAACGATCACCCGATTAGCATGGGCCAGTTTCCACAAGCAGAAAATCTCAAACATTGCAACCATCACTAACAGGCATATATACTGGAAGCAGCAAGCTATTTTTTAGGCGGTGGGTCCTTCTGTAGGTGGTGGGGATATATAAAGAGCCGTCTCCCCATGATGTTATTTTTTTTCTGGAATAGCCCCGAGGGAATGAATGCTGATATTGAAACACACAATAAAACAATTTTAGGCCATTGCAAAAAAACTTCCTTTCTTTTTCTATTATATTGTCACTCTTAGCCATTTTTATGTGAGTGATATTAACATCTGTGAATCATTTATAACAGTACCCGATAGTATCACAATAGTATCGTGATAGTATGCTGCGATAGTGATAGTATCGTGATAGTAGTTTCCATGATAGCAATACTATCACGATAGTCAAAATTGGCCTCAATAGTCAGCCCTAGTTCTTTGAGTCAAATCACCTGAATAAGTCCATAAAATGAATACCCCGCTGAACCTCATTTTATATAGAGAAAACTGGAGTTTACAGGGGTTTATTTTTCTAATTTCTACTCCAAGACATAGATTGTGGGTACTCTTTAACTTAGAACCACCTCATTGAGGCAGTTCTAATGAGCACTCACAACATATGTTTGGAGTATAGATTAGAAAAATATCATAAAAGCTTTACCATTTTGAAGATACAAAAGAACACAATATGTCACATGGATGTGTTATCGTAATTTCAAAATGTGTCTTCAGACATGTGTGCGGGCTGGCCTCGGTAGCTCAGTCGAATACGGTCTGACTGGCAATCAGAAGGATGTGGGTTCGATACCTGCCGGGGTCAGCAACATTCTTTCGTGGAGATTGATCATGAAATCTTTTCTATGGTCATTCTCTCCCTTCCACTGATTCAAGAAGGGCAGTTGTCAGTTTCTGGCGAAAGAATGTGCACTGTACTGGTTAACCGCTTACATATAAGCCTGCCCAGGAAAAGTGTGAATAGGTAAACTGGCCGACTCAAAAATGACCTAAAATAGTGTTGACTGGGCTGTTAAACTCCAAAACCAACAAAACACCAGTCAGATGCGTATCCGACTGAGCTACCAAGGCCGGCGTTTGGAATATGCAATGCCTAACCTAAAAACCAAAAGGCTGCAGATTCCTTCCTTCCTTCATTCCTTCCTTCCTTCCTTCACTGTCTGATAGTTCATCTTGATTCTATGTTCACTGCAACTGTCTGTGTGTATTATAACACTATTTTTGGTGTTTGAAGCAAAAACCTTGTTAGTTAAACAACCATGTTATATCCAAACAAAAAGTGCATAAATTATATAGTAAAAGTATAAAGAAATATAATGGGTAAGCCTCAGACAATTTAAAGGAGTGAGCTTCAGCAAGCCCCTATAAAATTGTTGCGGCAAACCGATTATATTTTATTATTAAAGACACTAATCATTAGTTTATTCCGTATTTCAAAACAGTCAAGGTTTGTTTGCAATAATTTAGCAAATTCAGCAAAAAATACAGCAGACAGTGTGGCATGTTAAACGATATTCAGTGCCATGGCGCGACACACAGTATAAGTGATGTCACAGAGTGCAAAGTTTCTGACGTCACCGTGCCACAGAGATGCAGGGACAACATGGACGCACGAATAAAAGTTTCTCAGTGCTTTGCATTCTGTATGAAAATCTGCAAATAAATAGTTTATTTAAGCTTACAAAATAAGCTATGAAATAAGCTACGAGGTTGAGAGTCTAACTACTGGTTTTCTTTTGCTCAGGCATTTCTGTGGTTTCTTGCAGTTGAGTCCTCACCATTGTTTCATTGCTGTGGTTGTTTAACTTTTGTGTTCTCGGGGGTGTTGCACTGATGAGTTTGGAGGCCTTCATGGGGACTGAACAATTTATTTGTCTAAATCGCGACGGAAGTAGGAGTGTGGATTGCGGCTGCATAAAATCGATTTAGGCCCCCTGGTGGAGTTTGTTTCACTGGCCGTTCCACAGCCGTTTTTCTGTCGTGGTTTATTTTTGTTATGGTTTGTCTTTTAGCTTATGTTTTGTTTATATTATTTTGTTTTAGATAGCCGGTTAGCCATTTTGTGGGAAAGTAACTGTCCTTTTGGCTTTCCGCTATTGATGTTTCCATTTGGGTCTAGTTATTTCATGTTTTTGTTTCTTTCCCCTTGGTGTCACTGCTGGGAGCTGTGGGTTAATTGTATCAATTTCTGAACATTGCCTTCACTTCTATATTACAGTTTCTTGGTTTTCCTGTGTATAAAAAGTGGCATGTTAATGTTTACACTTAAATATTAGATACCTGAAAAGTAAGTCCGGTCTGTAAACGGTCACTAGACTTATTATAGGTCATTAGAAGGTGTTATAGGTCACTACCGATTATAGCCTGCAGTTATGTGACCCCCTTTATTAACCCTTCTCTTGCTGAATATTCAGTTTAGCCATACCCATTTCTGACTTTGAACCAATCAGATTACTTGATGTTATTTATTTCTACAAATTTATAAATTGAATGTCAAACAGTGTAGATCCTGATCAGATGGCTTCTTCAGAAGCCATCTGATCTGGATCTACACTGTTTCCAAGGATAGGGGTTGTCGTGAACAGCAGGATAAGAGTTAAGTTACTAGAGTGCCTGGTTGTGGTATAAATACATATTTATGATCCATCTTGAAAACTTGTTATATCCAAAATACATGTTACCGGTGTTGTAGTCAGCTTGTGGAGTTTAAGTGAGATGTTGATTATTACAGCTGCCAGGTTTGATGCTGCAGGAAGACCACAGCATTTTCTCTTCTACACAATCAAACAGAGCTACCATGAACTCATGCATGTAAGTACACCACAATCTCTTTATAACATAATTAATGTGGTCCAAAGCAGAAACCGTGTTAGTTAAACAACCGTGTTATATCCAAACAAAAATTATGGTCATATTTTGTCTATAATCTACAGTAAAACCTGTCTTAGTGGCCACCTCTATTAAGCAAGCAACCTGTCTTAAGCAAGCAGGCTTTCAGCACCCAAAAAAAGGAAAATATATTAAAATTCACCTGTGTTAAGCAAGCACCTGTCTTAAGCAAGCACTTTTTGATTAACCCATAGGTGCTTGCTTAATACAGGTTGGACTGTATACATTTTTGGGATCCATCTTGAAACTGTGTTATATCCAAAACCCTGTTATAATAAACCATGTGATAACGAGGTTGTGGTGTAATAAATTTTGCAGGGCTTGAATTTCTTTGGTAGAGCCACTCAGCCTTATATAGAGGATTTTGCATGATGGAATTTATGGAACAAGCCTTTGGCGAGTTCATGAATTTCATGGAGGATCTTACAAGAGTGTTTATGTATTATTGAATTTATTAAACGAGTTTAGGTAAAGGCTGTGCTGAGCATTTTTTGCCTTTTCCTCAATGAGTTTAATAAATTTAATAATACATGAGCATGAATGCAAGATTCTATTTATCATAATATGACATTTTAAACACATTTTATTCAATAATCTGCCATCAGTAAATGACGTCGTATATGTAACATTATTGGACGTTATCTATTTTGCATATTTATTCGAATAGTGGATTACCGAATTGAATACATTGCGTTATTACATTCTCAGACGCAATTTCATATGATAAAGATGAAATGACAATGATTATAAGATTTTCTTTTACATGTAATTATTTGAAATAGAATTTTATAACTGGGGTAGTTCAAAAGAAAGGGTTATCACAGATGACCTTATGCCCTTGCATTCCAGTAGCCATGTAAAATTACACGTGTGGTCTTAGGACAAAATAATAACGGCAATGAGAAAATCCAACCAGGTCTAGTAATTGATTTTGGCAGCTGGTTGTAACATTGTCCAATCTAGTTTCATAACCTCTGTACTCGTGTCCTGAACAGAATATTTCTGTTTAGATATCTCTTGGGCTATACAAACAGCGAAGATTCTGATCAGACTGTTCTAGTGTTCAGTCTGATCAGAGCCATTGCTGGTTGCACTGGACATTTTGCAGGTTCTGTCATAGCCTAGCAATTTTTGTTTTTACATTCTTGACCATAAGATAAATTTGTTTGTTTTGAGGTTTTATGTCCCTGTCTACACTAGTTAGGTCATTTTGGAGACATTTCTTCCCGTTTTGTGGGATATTTACCTGTCATAGAGCTGAAGTGACATCTCAAGCCCTACCACCCGAAAACTGCAAGGGTTGAAGGGCTGGTCCGACATGCAGGACTTCCTACGCAGGCATAGACTTTCTAAGTGGTACACCGGTACTCAAGTTCAGTTAGCTTTGGCTCTGTGCGGAAGCAACATGCAGCCCAATCTATTTCTCAAAGCCCTGATCCGCGGGGGCAAACCAAGGTTGGCAAAAAAGTGGGAAATACTCATATTTCCCTGGACGGCGGGAAATACAGGGAATTCCCGGGAAATACAGGGAATTCCCGGGAAATACTGGGAAATATATATTTACATAGGTGGTGCCAAATGAGACTGCTTAATATACCCCAACTACCTAGCTATTTGAAAGCAAAATTATTTCAAGTTCATGCAGGGCATGAAAATTCCACTTGTCTGCTTGCAATGACAAAAAAAAAATTGAAGGAAAAGCAAAAAGTTTGTCTAGTCCTTATGACATTTACCAAAGTTTACATGCACTTAGTCATGTAGGACAAGTGAAATTTTGAAGAAGTTTCCAGCCCCTTTTATATTGAATAACTTGAAAGATCTATAGTCCCTTGTCTTCATATAGAATGTATATAATTTCTTTTCAAATGTGATTCTAAAATATAAGTTTTTAACTTTCAGCTATTTCCCTTGCATGTAATTTTAATACTTAGGTGAATATCTGTAGATAATTTAAGAAACCTTTTATGCTTAAATTAATTGTGTTCTTTAAATACCTGTCTCAAACAATTAAATTATCACACCTTTTAGCATTAGGAGTATGATTACTTGACAGACTTGCAAACAAACCTAAACATCCTTAAGATTCAAACACCCAAAGAGTTGTTGTAAATCTAAAAAAAAAAAAAAAAAAAATGGACCGTGTGTTTAGTTTACACTAAAGCATACAAAACATATAGTTTGACCCAATGGCAAACCCTCTTAAAGTAGCTAAGTGATTCTGATCTGGGTCTGCACTATTTGCCCAGGCATGTCTGTCCCAAATATTGGGATCATTATGGTATTTCATCTTCTTAAGCATATGAGTGATTTGTAAATTTCTCTCTGCACCCTACATAACAACAGATCACTTTATATGTATGCTTGTGTTTGGTTGAGTAAAAGCAGACTTTTGACATGTATGTATGAGGAGGTATATTGCATACCTGTGATAATTTTTTAAAGATAAAGATAAAGATAAAGAAGCTTTATTTAACGTCGCATATTAGAAACAAATAACATAAGCTCTGTAGAGCTTTTATTGCGACAAACAAAGTATCCTCTAACAAATACTTACCTGCCTTCATTTATCTTCCTAGGACTACCCCTGATAATGCGAGCGTCAGCCAAAGGAGCTCCTAGTACCATTTTTCACGCCTTTGGTATGGCGCGGCCGGGGATCGAACCCGCGACCTCCCATTCCCGAAGGGGACGCTCTACCACTGAGCTATCGGGGCCGGTGCTGTATGAGGGAGATTTGCTAGTGTGATGAGGGAGATTTAAAGAATATATAGGGAAATTCTCAGTTCAAATGAGGGAGACTCCAAAATTATACTAAAATTCAGCATTATTTGAGCAAAATTAGCATCAAAATGAGGGAGTCTCCCTCCTAATGAGGGAGTCTCCCTCCTAATGAGGGAGGTATCACAGGTATGATATTGCAAAATAGCTAACTGTTCATTATTTCAATTAAATTACACAAAAATTAATAGTGTTTTTCTATGAAATAACTTAACAAAAATCATATTTCCCACTATTTCCCAGTATTTCCCACTTTTGCTGAAATTTGGAGTATTTCCCAGGACGGTAATTACCGGTAAATACCATTGGGAATTCCCACCCCCAGTATTTACTGACCAACCTTGGGGCAAACACCAAACAATAAAAGAAAAATATGTTCGTATTATTTCAATAAATAACAGAAGATTTCTTTCTGTGCAACCACATGCCTCTTAAAAAATTTCAGCTTAGTCTTTGTTTATCTTCCATTAGTCAACCCTATTTGCCGGCCACGGTAGCTCAGTCGGATGTGCGTATGACTGGTGATTAGGAGGACACGGGTTCGATAGCTGCCAGGGTCAGCAACATTCTTTTGCAGAGATTGATCATGAAATCTTTTATATGGTCATTCTCTCCCTTCCACTGATTCAAGAAGGGCAGTTGTCAGTTTCTGGCAAACGAATGTGCGCTGTACAGGTTCACCGCTTACGTATAAGCCTGCCCAGAAAAAGGGTTGATAGGTAAACAGACTGGCTCAAAAATGACCCAGTAGTATTGACTGGGCCATTAAACTCCAATAAAACAAAACAATCAAACAGTAACGTATACCGACGCCCATAGGGGCTTGAAGAAATATATTGGCTGCACGATGTGTCCGCGCAGAGCTGAATCGGGCCCGCACACTAGTACTGGTAAACCGCTTAGAGGATCTAAGCCTGTCCAGGAACCGCGGTGTGAGGCGGACCGTCCATGCTAATAAACCCTATTGGTTTCATTGGGCGACAGGGCTTAAGTTGAGATGTCATTTCATCTCAATGTTGGGTAAAAGTCCTACAAAATTGGAAGCAACATCTCCAAAATAACCTTTACAGTGTTGATGGGGATGTTAAACCTCAAATCAAACAAATCAAACAAACGTATACCGACGTTCGATATAACGACAAAACTCGTTATAACAGCAATTTCAATGGAACAAATCCTTAGCTCAATATGAGACGCATTAATGGAGATGTTCAAATGTTTTGTAATTATTTATTACTCCAAGAAACAATTGTTGTGGGTATTTGTTTGAATCGCCAGGAGGCGATTGTAACAAATGTCCACAACATTTGTTTCTTGGAGTAATTAAGGGGAAAAGTCCTTCATTACCTACTGTATTACTCCTTATTTGGATTCTTTATAGCGGCATATTCGCTAAAGAGGCAGATTGTATAGGATTTGTTTGTTTGATTTGAGGTTTAACGTCCCCGTCAACACTGTAAAGGTCATTTTGGAGATGTTGCTTCCAGTTTTGTGGGACTTATGAAACCAATAGGGTTTTTAGGACTGTCGTTATAGCGAGGGTCATCTGTATTTTAGAACATAGCCTGGAAGATAGAGGATTTGAAGACAGAGGAAGATGATTTAATCAAGAAGTCTGTGTTCGACTTTGATGCTCACGCAGCGGGCAGAGTGTGAGTTCCCTATTTATTATACTTTTGGCTAGTTAGGACTCTGAAAGGCAGTAACCAATTACTGATGTAGTGTATGCTTGATGGTTGTATTTTAGGGAAATGAATAGACTTTCAGGGGCAGCAACTGTTTTAATATTTTTACCTCCTTTATTGTGGGTCTTCATGACCTTATGGCTAATCTTAAGCATTAGGTGTCTCACCGCTGTGGTTTTGAGCCTGGCTCTAGTAACATGTAAAACGCCAAGTTCTGCAATGGAAGATCAGCTGTATTTTCGGGTACTCTGGTTTTCGCCTACTGCTGATTAACGATCTGCTCAAAATATGATAAATAATCTTGAAAGAGCTGTAAAACCAAACCAAAACAAGAAAAGTTGCCATTATCAACAGAGGTCCACTCTTAGCAGCAAATTATTTCCTTTAAGAGAAGTTACCATCTTTGGAAGGGCTCTAGATCTGTTTGTTTGTTTGTCAACAAACTGAAAATCGATTAGTCTCCCTTGAGAAAAAGCAGAAAATACACCAGTTAATGCAAAGCAACAGATAAGGTGTGTATTTTGTGGTAATTGAATGATAGTTTTCCTTATTTCTGCTTATAAGCCTATGTTGTGGGTATTCATTAGAACCGCCGAGGCAGTTCTAATGAATACCCACAACAAAGGTTTTTATTGAGAATTGACAAAAACTATCCTTCAGTTATCACAAAATACCAGCCTTATCTGTTGCTATCGGTAATGTCTTGTTTGCTTTCCTGTACAGTCCCTCTGATAAATACGTCTACTGTTCATTCATGTAATTCTGAAAAGCATCCATGAAATGTTTTTCAAACAAGAAAATAGGGAAAATTATACCTTAATTCCTCACATTACTCCTTTATATAAGAGCTAGTAACTGCTACTAATAGTTTTTAGCTCACCTGAGCCGAAGGCTCATTGGTGAGCTGATAGTATGGCCAGGCAAAAATTCTGTGTGTGTGTGTGTGTTCACATTTTCAAACGTCTTCATCTCCGGAACCGCTGGGCCGATTGTAGTCAAATTTCATGTGGAGGCTCCATGGGGTGGGGGAACGAAAGTTTGCATTTTTGGTCTAGGTCACATGACCAAGATGGCCGCCATGCCCATATATGGTAAAAACCCTTCGAAAATCTTCTCCTCCGGAACCACTGGGCCGATTTGCATGAAACTTGGCATGTAGCACCTGGGACATGGGCCCATCATAAATTGCATAAATGGTGTCCCTGGGATGACCTTGACCTATTTTACGCCAAGGTTAAATTTGGTAACATGGGCATTTGTATGGGAAAAAGTAGAAATGTCTGATATCTTGCAAACTGTTACAAATAATGCCACTAAACCATATATATTCTTATTCCTTATGATGAGGCGCATTAAGTGACATGGATTTTGGGACCCTGGGGCCCCCCGGGGGGGCATGCCCCACCCCCTTCTTTGCACAAAATGCTTAATATCTCGGAAACGGTTAAGATCCCCAGCCATAAACCATATATATTCTTGTTCCTTATGATAAGGCGCATTCAGTGACACAGACCTTTGGACATCAGGGTATCGGAGGGTCCCCGGGGTGGCATGCCCCACCCCCTTTATTGCAAAAAATGCTTTATATCTCAGAAACGGTTAAGATCCCGACCCATAAACCATATATTTTTTTTTTTTTTTTTTTGGTTTGGGTTTTACGGCCCTTTCAAGATTATTTCACTCATATCGAGCCGATCGTTAATCAGAGGTGGGCGAAAACCGGAGTACCCGGAGAAAAACCACCTGACCTTCCGTTGCATAAACCATATATACTCTTGTTCCTTATGATGAGGCCCATTCAGTGGCATGGACTTTTGGACCATGGGGTACCAGGGGTCCGGGGGGGGGGGGGGGGGGGGCATGCCCCACCCCTTTTTTTGCACAAAATGCTTAATATCTCGGAAACGGTTAAGATCTCTATCCATGAACCATATATATTCTTGTTCCTGATCATAAGGCGCATTAAGTGACATGAACCTTTGGACCCGGGGGTCCCAGGGGGGAATGCCCCACCCCCTTTTTTGCATTAAATGCTTAATATCTCGGAAACGGTTAAGATCCCCACCCATAAACCATATATACTCTTGTTCTTTATGATGAGGCGCATTCAGTGACATGGACCTTTGGACCCTGGGGTACCAGGGGTCCGGGGGGGGGGGCATGCCCCTCCCCCTTTTTTGCTCAAAATGCTTAATATCTCGGAAAAGGTTAAGATCCCCACCCACAAACCATATATATTCTTGTTCCTTATGATAAGGCGCATTCAGTGACATGGACCTTTGGACCCGGGGGTCCCTGGGTGAGGGAGGGGGGCATGCCTATCCCCCTTTTTTCCACAAAATGCTTAATATCTCGGAAACGGTTAAGACCCCCACCCATAAACCATATATATTCTTGTCGCATTCAGTGTAATGGACCGTTGGACCTACGGTTCCAGTGGGGGGGGGGGGGGGGGGGGGTGGGGCTGGGGGCCAACTCCCTTTATTGCATTGAATGCTTAATATCTCGGAAACAGTTGAGATCCCCACCCAGTTACACAGACCTTCGGTCCCTCTTGGCCAAAGATCACATATTAAAGTCTTTGAGGACTTCCTCAGAAAAGTCAGGTGAGCGATTCAGGACCAATGGTCCTCTGGTTTATGTCCCCCGTAGCGATAGGGAGAACATATTGTTTTTGCCCTGTCTGTTTGTTTGTTGGTTTGTACATGGACAACTTTAACGTTGGTCGTAACTTTTGAACCGTTTGAGAAAGAGCATTCATATTTGACATGTACATGTAGGTTCCTTGTGACAAGAGCTTCACATTCATGCAAAAAAAATTGACTTTTGACCAACTTAATAGAAAAAAATAACATTGGTCATAACTTTTGAACAGCTTGAGATTCAGCCATCATATTTGGCATGTATGTTCCTTGTGACAAAAGCTTAAATTCCTGCAAAAGTGTTTGACCTGTGTTCTTGACCTTTTACCACTTAAAATGAAAAAATAACATTTTGGTCATAACTTTTTAACCGTTTGAGATAGAGCCTTCATATTTTGCATGTAGGTTCCTTGTGACAAGAGCTTTACATTCACGCAAAACATTTTGACCTGTGACCTTGAACTTTGACCTACTTAAAAGAAAAAATAAAATTGTTCATAACTTGTGAACCATTTAAGATAGAGCCTTCATATTTGGCATGTAGTTTCCTTGTGACAAGAGCTTTACATTCATGCATAAAATTTTGACCTGTGACTTTGACCTATGACCTACTTAAAAGAAAAAAAATATTATTGTTCATAACTTTTGAACTGTTTAAGGTATAGTCTTCATATTTGGCATGCAGGTTCCTTTTGTCAAGGGCTTCCTACTCAAGCAAAAAAAATCTTGACCTGTGACCTTGACCTTGAACTGTGACCAACTTTGAAAAAAAATGACCATGCACGGGGACATGTTCATGTTTCACAAACACATCTTGTTCTTGTATTATTATAGAACTTTATTCGGGAGTGACTGGATATCTCAGGCAAAGTTGGAAGACAAACTGGGTGAAAGAATATCAGAACATGAGGTAAGGATTCTTGAAATGTATTCTCACATCAGAGTTTTTTTCTGCTGTATTTCCATGGGAGATAATTTTAACCCTTATCCTGCTAATCCCGGATATGCCTTATCTTTGAAACAATGTAGATCCAGATCAGATGGCTTCTGAAGAAGCCATCTGATCAGGATCTTCATTGTTTACCATCCAGTTTATGAATTTGATGCCGTAATTTGCATCAAGTAATCTGATTGGCTGATAATCAGTAGTGGGTGTGACATATTTAAATATTCAGCAGGACAAGGGTTAATGACATACTTCTTGCTTCGTTTTCACCCAGACCTACCTGAAAGGGGTCAACTTTGAAAGAAAAGAATTTGCTCCTCTGGAGCAGGAAAAATGACATTCTGAGCTGATATGAGTAGGAAAATTGCCTGATTTGCTTGTATTTTGATAGTTATGAGTATTACATTTGAGCCCCGCCAAGCGAATTTGGGTCTTCGAGCATTCCGTCATGACAAATTTCAACTGCGCATGCCCAGCCATTCAGAGGGGCCAGGGATATGGTTTTCTGTCTGAAGGTTCCTCTTGATTCACTGCTTGTATGAGCGAGCAGCGAAGGTTCTGGCGAGACTGCGCGGATGCGCAGGCTCGCCTGAACCTTCGCTGCTCGCATAGGCGATATGTACCAAAATCGCTTGACGCGGCCCATTTCATGCCCAGCTGAGTTGAGCACGAAAAGTTTTATAACCTCTGGGGCTCTGGTGTTGTGATTAACCCCCAAAAGTTCAAACTACACCTAGCTATCTCCAACAAATTTTCACACCCCCAAAGGTATTTGAGTTATTGAAGTTTGATTGTACATGATTACATTGTATTGTCTGTGTTTCAGTATAGAAGATTCATAACAATAATGGAGCACCTTGCCAACCATCCCCTATCAGAGAAAGAAATAAACTTCATCATGGAATACAGATATCATCTTAGAGCAATGTCAGACCTAGCTAAAATACCAGAGGTAAAATAATTGTCCCAAAACTTGTACTTAACAGTTTGTTTTATTGTTGCACCTGCCCCTGCCCATCGGGGCTTGAAGAAATAGATGGGCTGCATGTTTCTTCCACGCAGAGCTGAAAACGACCGCACCTGAGTACTGTTAAACCACTTACAGGATCTAAGTCTGCCCAGGCAAAGAGGTGCGAGTTGGACAGTCCATGCTTTTAAACCCTATTGGTTTTATAGGGTGACAGTGTTGAGATGTCATTTCATCTCAGTGTTGGGTAAAAGTCCCACAAAATTGGAAGCAATGTCTCGAAAATGACCTAAATTGTGTTGACAGGGACATAAAACCTCAACATTTGAAGCCCTACCACCCAAACAAACCACTAGAGTTTATGTGCAGGGACAGTCTGACTCAAACCACTTTGCAGGGGCACACTTAGACTTTCTAAACAGTTTACCAGTACTCATGTCAGTCTCGGTTTCAGCTCTGCATGGAAGCAGTGTTCAGAATTAACAATGTTGTTAGTTAACATATTGTTAAAACTTTTATCACTAAATTTATCCACTCCACTAGATATTGTGCTCTACAAGATATTCTATTTACTAGAACACTTAAGGTTATGGCCACTAACATTTTTTTTTGTAGGGGGTGGGGGGTTCTATGGCCCTTTCAAGACTATTTCACTTATTTTCAGCCTAATGTTAATTAGAGTTAGGTGAAAACAAGCTTGTTAAGCTAACGATGCTTTAAAGCATTGGACCCTGCATAATAATTGTACATGTAAGTCTTTATCAGTTCCTCAACTTCTCAGGGGACATGTTTTTTCCATTTATTCAGATTTATAAATTCGGTGTCATGAACACCCCTCTAAAGTAGAAGTAAAACAAAGATCAGGAATTGATACAATTAACTTACTCCACCCATAAAAGACACCAAAGGGAAAGAAATACAAACATTAAGCGACTAGACCATAATGGAAACCTAAACAAAGGAAGGCCATAAGGACAGTTACTTTCCCACAAAATGGCCATATGGCCATCCAAAACCAAAAAACGCAAGTGATACACACAGTAAGTAACAAACAACAACATAAATAAATGGCCACAGAAGAGCCGCCTTGGAACGGTCAGTGGAAGATTTCCACTGGGAGCCCACTTTATAAAGAGAAAAGTGGGGTTGATGGGGTTATTTATTATTTTATTCCCTTTCTTGTCAGAAACATGTTGTTGGTACTCGTTAGAATCGCTTCAAATTAAATTAAAGCCCACTTTGTAAAGAGAAAAGTGGGGTTGATGGGGGTATTTATTATTTTATTCCCTTTCTTGTCAGAAACATGTTGTTGGTACTCGTTAGAATCGCTTCACTGAGGCATTTCTAACAAGCACCCACAATCTATATATACACTGAATAAAGAAAGATATCAAAACTTTCACCTGAAAAATGCTAAAATAAGAAAGATATCAGAACTTTCACCTGAAAAATACTAAAATAAGAAAGATATCAAGAACTTTCACCTGAAAAATGCTAAAATAAGAAAGATATCAAGAACTTTCACCTAAAAAATGCTGAAAATGCTAAAGTAAGAAAGATATCAAGAACTTCCACATGAAAAATGCTAAAATAAGAAAGATATCACCTTAAAAATGCTAAAAAAAGAAAGATATCAAGAACTTTCACCTAAAAAATGCTAAAAATGCTAAAATAAGAAAGATATCAAGAACTTCCACATGAAAAATGCTAAAATAAGAAAGATATCACCTTAAAAATGCTAAAAAAAGAAAGATATCAAGAACTTTCACCTAAAAAATGCTAAAAATGCTAAAAAAAGAAAGATATCAAGAACTTTCACCTAAAAAATGCTAAAAATGCTAAAATAAGAAAGATATCAAGAACTTTCACATGAAAAATGCTAAAATAAGAAAGATATCAAGAACTTTCACCTGAAAAATGCTAAAATAAGAAAGATACCAAGAAATTTTTTCTGAAAAATGCTAGTTCTAGAGATATGAAAGACGCCATTATAGCACTGGGATGTGTTATCATGTTGTCTCATTTGAACTACACATGTTGACTTTGAGTCCCCAGCTGTACAATCATAGCAACAGATTAGGTAAGTATTTTGTGATAATTGAAGGATATTCATTACGTGAACAAGTCCATGCAATGAACACCCCCTAAACCCCACTTTATATAGAGAAAACTGGGGTTTATGGGTTATACATTACTTTTTCTTATTTCTGCTCCAAGACAAAGGTTGTGGGTACTCGTTAGAGCCGCCTCAATGAGTCAGTTCTTATGAGCACCCACAACCTATGTTTGAAGTATAAATGATAAAACTGTCACAGGTTTTCATCAGAAAAGTAGCCAATTTGGAGATGTTAACAAATGCACTATGTCGCAAGGGTGTGTATTCGTAATGTTTCCTTATTTCTCCATATAAACCTATGTTGTGAGTATTCATTGGAACCGCCTCGGCAGGGCTGTTCTAATGAATACCCACAACATAGGTTTTTATGGAGAATTGACAAACACTATTCTTCAGCCAATTATTACCAAATGCTTACCTTATCTGTTCCTATGACAATGACTTATCTTTATTTTATTTCAGCCTCTGGTAGACAAGCAAGGGAGACAATATATGTCAGCTGAAGGTAAACTACATGTATAGATTGAATACTAAAACATAGGGCTTTCCCTGTAGCCTTTTAAGCAAACAAGACCTTATAGCTTTATGAAATATGGATAAAATAGCCTACTATTTCAGTGTAGAAAATGGCTTACATGGCACTTAATATTATTCTGTTTCTCCTGTATTTCTGAATATTTCCATTTGACACGGCATAGAACTTTCCACACAGAATGCAATGATAAATCTGCTTGAGCATCTTATCATGACCGCAGTTGTAAAAACAGCATTCACATCATGCAACTCATGTTAACAGAAAAGCACTTGTGAGCTGAAACATAGTTTTGTGCTGCATGCTTTTTGTCATGTCTGCTTAAAGCGATATAGGAGTCCAGTTTTCTATCCATTCATCCGTCAAGCCATCAACATCTTTGACTACCCTATATTTCACCCTAACGTAAGAGTCCATTTCTCTAGAACTATAAGAGCTGCCTTAATGATACTTGGTACAAATTAGGAATGGAATCTTCAATACAAGCATCAATATCTGACCTTGCCCTACATTTCATGGTTCACTGACTTCGTAAATTATTGCTACAACCCTAACTTTACCCCAGTCCATTTCTTGAGAACTATATGAGCTTCATTAATGATACTTGGTACAAACTTGCATTTAGGGATGACAACTTCAATGTAAGCATCCATATTTCACCTTGACCTACATTTCATGATTCGCTGACTTTGTGAATTATTGCTAACACCCTAACTTTCACCCTAATGTAAGAGTCCATTTCTTGAGAATTGTAAGAGCTTCATTAATAATACTTGGTACAAACTTGCATCTAGGAATTACAACTTCAATGTAAGCATCCATATCTCACCTTAACCTATGTTTCATGGTTCACTGACTTCGTGAATTATTGCGCCCTAACTTTCACCAAAATGTACCGGTAAGTCTATTTCTTGTTGTCGAGGACTAACTAGAAATGCACTTCTTTCGTTAGGCTGAAAATCACTTAAAACAAAATGGCAGCATTTCTGCAGGTAAGTCGTGTATTCGTCTGCTCCAAAACTGTTGGACACTATGCATGGCTTCAAGGTAAAAAAGAAAAGAATATTAAAATGAAAAGAAATATTGTAGCATAAAAAAAAGAATCCTTTATTCTTATGGCTATGGTATAGGATTTCCTAAACCTCGGGATGGTCGGACCAATTAGAATCTTGGCTTAGCCTTGGTTCTCCTCAGCCCGGCCATCCCTTGGGTTGAAAATGCCTATATAGAATCCATACTCATGACAGATTCTTATAGTCTGTCTGACAAAGGTATGTTATATTCATGATTAGTTCATTTTCCAGGTGGCAGAAAATCTGCAAGAGCCGTGGTGACAGTATATGGTAAAGGAACAGGAGAGATAAATATTAATGGAAAAGACATCACATACTTCGAGGACTTAATTCATAGGTGTGTATAGTCCCATGCTTTGATAATTACATTCTCCATTACGAAAACACGCCCGTGCAGCATAGTGCATTTTTAATATCTCCAAAATAGCTACTTTTCTGATGAAAATCCAGGATATTTTTCTTATTTGTATTGCAAACATAGGTTGTGAGTGCTCGTTAGAACCGCCTCAGTACCCACAACCTATGTTTTGGAGCAGAAATAAGAAAAATAATGTTTACCCCCGTAAACCCCAGTTTTCTCTATATAAAGTGGGGTTTAGGGGGGTGTTCATTTCACGGACTTGTTCACGTGATGAGTGCACAGAAAACAAAATCATTGAGTTAACAGTTGGAACATATTGCAGAAAAATATCAAATGTTGTTCTTACCTTGCATTTACATTTTTGTGCTTTACATTTACAAAGTGCATTCTTTCATATGTCCAAAATCTTGCGTGTTCATCAGAAGCCTCCGTGGAGCAGTGGGGCTTCTTCAGACTTTCGGATGAGTCTTTTAACCGAGGTCCCATCTCTGTATGACCTTAGCTGTTGATGAGACGTAAAACTCAACTACTCGCATGTTCAAGCCCAGGTGAGGTCATATGTGAGACGCCAAGTTCTGCAATGGAAGGTATTGTGTTTTTTCTCGGGGTACTCTGGTTTTCGCCTGCCTCTGATTAACGATTGGCTCAGTATAAGTGAAATAATCTTGAATGAGCCATAATATCCAAACCCTCCCCCCCCCCCCCCCCCCCCCAAAAATATGTCGCGTATTCTTCTTAAGAAAATATGTGATACTTTACTTTTTCATACTCCAAACACAGGTTGTATCTATAGCTGCTCATTATATCTGCATCATTATTCATATCCTGTGTCTTGTAGCAGAAATAAAACAAAAAATGTATACCCATGTGAATCCCAGTTTTCTCTATAATGAGGGGTTTGCAAGGGTGTTCATTGCATGGACTTTATAACGTCATAATAATTTTCGGGCCCTTGATGCCCTTACTGATAAAACATGTACAGTGATTATGATATTTTTGTGAAATAGGTATTAAAAAAATAAAAATGGCCATTTTTATACTAAGTGGAAAGCCACATTCAAGTTGACATGGATTTTTGTTTTCAGAGAACAGGTGATATTTCCACTACAGTTTACTGGTTATCTGGGCACTGTAGATGTTGTGGCTAAAGTGGAGAATGGTGGACCCACAGGGCAGTCAGGTGCCATACGACTGGCTATATCAAAGGCCCTTACATCTTTTGTCAGTAAGGAAATGTCAGAAAAGATGAGATTAGGTACGTTGTAGCTACTTTTATTCTCATCATGTGAACAAGTTTGTGAAATGACGACCCCCCTAAACCCCACTTCATATAGAGAAAACTGGGCTTTACGGGGGTATTCATTATTTTTCTTATTTCTGCTCCACGACACAGGTTGTGGGTACGTGTTAGAACTGCCTCATTTTCTGATGAAAATCTGTGATTTTTTTTCTTATAAATTATCAAAACATAGGCATCCACAACCTATGTATTGATAATTTATAAGAAAATAATCACAGACGTGCATCAGAAAAGTAGCCATTTAGGAGATGTGAAAAATGTACTGTGTCGCATGGGTGGGTTATAATAATGTTGTCACAGGTGAGGAAAAAGAAGATGGCTCGACCAGGACTCAAATCTAGGAGCTTTTTGCATTCTATGCATGCACTCTACGACTGAGATAATGAGCCATTTACCGGTAGTTAAACTGTTGCATTTTTCCCTGCCTAATGAGATTTGTCCTATTTCTCTGAAGCCCTATCCAGTCATTTTCCTTACTCTTTCATGCCATAACGAAATCACACCTATACAATTTTGACCCCCTTGAACCCCACTTTTATATAGTAAAACTGGGGTTTATAGGGGTAAACCTTAATTTTCTTATTTCTGCTCTAAAATATAGATTATGGGTACTCGTTAGAACCGCCTCGATGGCAGTTCTAACAAGTACCCACAATCTATATTTTGAGTAGAAATAAGAAAATTATCACAATTTTTCATCTTAAAAGGTTTGATTTTTTGGCGGTAAAGTTTACAATACATTTGTATAGGTGTGTTTTTGTGATGATCTCAGGTGCTGTGCTAGACACATACTTGAGCCACAAAAAGGCACAGGGTTAAAAACAAAAAACATTGCCCCACCAGGACTCGAACAGAGGGCCTGTATCATGCAGTGCAAGTACTATCAACTGTGCAATTAATCCACACAGTCAACATGTCTTATTATGATGGAAAACAAGGCCTACTTAAATTAAGAAATAGATCAGCTCTAACTGTGATTTGTTGAGTCATAAATCACAGTTTGGAGGTCGGTTGTAAAGTAGATAAAATTATGGACATGTAGCGGGCCTGATTTGTCAACTTTCAACTGACCGACAAACTATGATTTATTACTCAACAAGTCACGGACTAAAGCCGATATATTTTTATTCTAACACGCTGAAAATCGCCAATAATGCTGTTGTTTCCTACAAATTCTCACAGCCTTTTGCCATTGTTAGAAGAAATCCCACAAAAATTATTGACTGTAACACATGTATTTATGTGCTTTTGTAACTTTTTGGGTGCTAGAAAGTGAAGTTACACCGTCTAACGTCAAAGAATCTACGAGTGGCGTCATAAATTGGCAGCTTTTGATGATGCTCTTTGGCCCTGTGATGTGTTGCTAATTAATTGCCTATCCCTTCCCATTGCCTATATAGGCTCGCTTTGTTAGAATTGAGACTTGATACAAATAAAGGGGTGTTACTCTGGAATAATCAAAGTACTGAAAGTACTGAGGAAAGTTGATTTATGAGGAATAATTGTCATATAACAATGTTAGTCGTAGATCCAGCAGTTATCTAGATATTTTGTTGAAAAAATCAAGAGACTAACTTCCCATATCACAGGTCCTATTTGACGTGTCACCAGTAACAATAATAATATTATTCTGATTCTGATTTGACAAGCTCCAAAAATCGACAAAGAAAAAAAAAGATTCATCGATTGTTTTGAGTTTAAAGACAGGTCAACCCTAGTGGATCATCTTTGTCTTCTCCAAGAGAAAGGGGGAAAAAAGAGACCGAAGAGACAGTAGTGGAGATGATTTGTTTGTTTTGTTTGTTTGATTTGAGGTTTAACGTCCCCGTCGACACTGTAAAGGTCATTTTGGAGACGTTGCTTCCAATTGTGTGGGACTTTTACCCGACATTGAGACGAAATGACATCTCAAGCCCTGTCACCCAATGAAACCAATAGGGTTTATAAGCATGGACGGGCCGACTCGCACCGCTTTGCCTGGGCATGCTTAGATCCTCTAAGCAGTTTACCAGTTACGGGTCGGTTTCAGCTCTGCGTGAAAGCATCATGCAGCCCATATATTTCTTCAAGCCCCGATGGGCGGGGCCGTTGTAGAGGAGATGAAAGTGAGGGACAGAGGAGAAAGAGGAAAATGAATGGAAGTGTAGAAATAGAAGAAATAACAACACTCCCCCCACTCTACCGTTACCTGCTGCAAGGACAGCAGGTGTTGCACAACTGTAAGTCAATATCAGCTGGGCTCCCCAGTGACACAAGATACACATCGCCATTGCCTCACTCAACTACCCCCACGAAGAAAAAACGGCAGAAAGAAAGATAAACTTGTCTGCCAATTTCTTCATGGTCAAATCACAAATTTCTAAATTAGCTCAGTACATATCTGCTTACAATCTTACAGAGAAGTTCACCTAGCGGGCACATGATGTCTCAGCAACGTCGCATCAACGTCGCATTGATACGACGATGCACATACGTTGTGCAGCCGCTTGGAACTATGTTCCTTCGGGCGTCGGGACATAAAAAGGAGAATAACTTGACAAAAAAGATCATTTTTAAACCATTTGATTTAGACATTATAACCCAGATCAGACGCCGCGTTTACCAAGGCGAATTAAAATATGTTTATTCCAACCTGTACGGGGTCCTCAGAACATAAACCCATAAATGCCAATTGGATTAGAGGCCACAGAATCTTGCGTCTGATCGGTGTCTTCACTATTTCACTAAAGTACGGAACTTGATTTACAACTCACAGCTTACAACACGTGTTTTGTAATTAGAGCTCTCGAAGGCAGGCGAATTGTAGGTCAGTAAAGGCACTGATAAGCTAACCCTTTTAACCCTGTAGACCGGTGCAGACGCCAAGGTAGAAATACACTGTATCTATGCAAACCTTGTAGATCCTGATAAGACGGCACGTAGCTAGAACATCTCGCCAGCAACTACATATACACTGTTTGTCATCATGTCAGAGAACTAATCAGAAATCCCTTTCTATAAGAATGTATTGAAAGCGAGAGGAGTCCTGTTTAGAAACTCAGGGATGAAAGAGTAAAACATAAATATCATCGGAAAGTGCGTAGGAAAATAGTCCCAGAGTACTGTTTCTTTTCAGAATTTGTCTTTCTGTGCCAATTTATATTCAATCCGTATAAAGTCTCGAAAAGTGAAATATTTTGAAAGACGTACCATGCCTGCAAAATTAATTTTCAAGAGTTCATTTGGACTATTTTATGCAGCGAACGAACAGCGGAAGTGGAATAACGCGGTCCAGTACCGGAAGTAGAAATGTAATGACTAAGAAACTTGATTTTAAAAATCAACTTTCAATAAAAATTGGTATTCAGGAGCAAATTGTTTCCATCAAGACCTGACAAATCTGCTAGTTTAATTGCACAGCAAAAAGTGAGTCACAAAAGTTGTCTCCATTGGAAAAAATGACCGAGAATAATTCGTCTGACATTAAGAAAACACACCTATGCAAATATATTGTAAACTTTACCGCCAAAAATAAGTTTTAAGATGAAAAATTGTGATATTTTCCTTATTTCTGCTCAAAATATATAGATTGTGAGTGCTAGTTAAAACTGCAGAAATAAGAAAAATAAGGTTTACCCCTGTAAACCCCAGTTTTATCATATAAAAGTGGGGTTAGAGAGGGTCAAAATTATATAGGCATGATTTCCTGATGATCTGTTCAACTTGATATGGCCAGGCCAATGTTGTCTAGAGCAGTGTTAGCATAACGAGCTCATTAGTGGCCAAAATGTTATTAGTTGTTCTTAAGGCTGACACGATTAATTTTATAATCGATTAATCGATCGATGAATTCCAGAAAAATAATTATCATTTCTGATTTGCTTGTAATCGATTACTTGACAGGTACAATTTACTAACCAAAGTTATGCCTAAAATAGCTGGATGAGTGGCAAACAGTGTAGACCCTGATGAGACGCCGCATTCTGCGGCGTCTCATCTGGGTCTATACTGTTTACTCAGGCCTGTCTGTTCAAATATACATATAGTAAAGTACAACATTTGGTAAGAGACATGCTCAGACAGGTAAAATTATGAGAAAAAAAATATAGCGATTACTAAACGATTATCGATCGCAATATCATTACTGATAATCGATTATCTTTTCAGCTCTGATTAGCCAGCCTTAGTTGTTCTAGCAAGTGTAATATCTAATTCAGTGAAATTTTTGCTGAATAAACTATGAATAGTGTTTGTACAATGCTTTGAACAACTGGATCCAGGTCTATAGTACTGGTCTAATGCTTTATCTACACCTATAAATCGTGGAGACAGAAGCTCTACTGAGACTGGGTGTATGTGCATTCTTAAAATAAGATAACTGATAGGCCAGGTCTGATGGTTCAACAGGATTTTCAGTTTTCAGGACCAGCAGCAACCATTCATGCAGACTGATCATGAAATATTTTCTCTGTTGTTCTCTGTCATTTGCTATTGTTGTTGACGTTCTCCAATCAGTAGTCACGTTACAGGTGGATTAGAATTATTTATGTTAACTTATTCATCTGGCCCCTGCCTACTGGGGCTTGAAGAAATAGATGGGCATGATGCTTCCACGCAGAGCTGAAACCGACAGCGCACGAGTGCTGGTAAACCGCTTAGAGAATCTAAGCCTGCCCAGGTAAAGGGGTGCGAGTCGGTCCATCCATGCATATAAACCCTATTGGTTTCATTGGTTGACAGGGCTTATGATGTCATTTCATCTCAATGTCGGGTAAAAGTCCCAAAAAATTGGAAGCAGCGTCTCCAAAATGACCTATACAGTGCTGACGGGGATATTAAACCTCAAATCAAACAAATTAACTTATTCGTCATGTCAACACGTCTGTGTGATGAATATTCCTCTAAACCCCACTTTATATTGAGAAAACAGGTCTACAGGGGTAAACATTATTTTTCTTATTTCTGCTCAAAGACGTAGGTTGTGGGTACTCATAAAGTTGTTCTAACAAGCACCCACGACCCATGATTGGCATATAAATTAGAAAAATATCACAAATTTTCATTAAAAATTACAGTTTTGGAGATACAAAAGAAAGCAATTTGTCACATGGATATATTATTGTAATAAACGATGTTTCCTGTGTGATGATTTCAGCTGGTCTGTTGACAAGGGATCCTAGAATAAAGGAGAGAAAGAAACCTGGACAGGAAGGTGCAAGAAAGAAATTTACATGGTACGATATATCCTCATTCCTCAGATCTTGTCTGTTTGTTTGATGTTTTACATCCCCGTCAACATTATTTTGGTCATTCTGAGGACTTTGCTTCCAGTTTTGTGGGACTTTAACTAATACAGAGGTGAAATTTGATCAGGCCCTACCACCCAAAGAAACGGCAACGGTTTTAAGGAGTGGTACAACTCACAACACTTTTCCTGGGTAGGCTTAGACCTTATAAGCAGTATACCAGTACTCCAGTTCTGTTGGTTTTAGCTCTGCTCATAAGCACCATGCAGCCCAATCTATTTCTTCAAGCCCCGATGGGCGGGGCTATCCTTTGCCTTTATCGTTGTCCTTCGGAATAGATTAATTTAGCCACACCCATTTCTGATAATCAGCGGATCAAATTTTTTGATAAAGTTATGCATTCATTCAGTTCACATATGCATGTCATGTCAAACAGTGTAGATCCTGATCAGATGCCTTCTCCCATCTGATCTGGATCTGCCACTGTTTGCAAAAGAAGTACTTCACTTGTGCTTCACACTCATGAAAATTCTGATGTTTTCAACACACTCTTAGAAATATTTTTGGTATTCACCTCCAAAAGGTAAATATCCTCTGTATTATAACTCAGTAATGTTCACGAGCTATTCTAGAATTCTGATTGTTGAGAGCATGCCACATGCAGGGTCATAAATTAACAATTCCCTTGCAATGTTCCCCTCTGACATCACTGCTCAAAAGTACAAGTCCATTCGCTGAAAGAATCTAGCAGTCATGGGCAGGGCCATAAATTATGATATTCCCCTGCAATATTTCCCTGGGATGTCAGTGCTCAAAAGTAAAAGTGCATTCACTGACAGAATCTCTAGAAGTCAGAATTAGGTATAATAAATCATTTGTTGCCCTTGTATGAGGGGAATATGAAGATTTGTTCACCCGAGCAGAGCAGGTGAACAAGTCTTCATATTCCCCTCAAAATGGCAATAATTATTGAATATTTAGTGTTATTCTCTCTTGCAGGAAAAAGAGATGAGTTGCCAGACCCTTGGTGTGCAGTTCTCATATATTTGTTTGGTGCTGACATCTATAAAGAGTGCTTGATGAGGAATGCAGAATTGTTATTTTTCTTACCTGAACCAACATCGTTCTCCTAAAACTGGAACTTGTGTACCATACTACATGCCCATGCATATTTTTGTGGGGCTGATCACAGTGCCAATGCATAGTGCCAAAGTTCACTAGGTCTTTGTGCACCTATCAATGTGTTCCTGCAGTTGTGGGGATGGCAAGATTACCCTGGGGAATTAGTCAAATAATGAGAGTCCAGAATTGAATGTCACGAGTCGTAATTTTAGGTCGAAAATTGCCTAGATGGGGATTAATTAAAATATGTCAATATTTTTTTTACTTTTTTAGAATTTCCTGTTTAAGTATCTAACACCCGACACTGGTGTCAAAGTGTTCTATCCAACTGGCAAGGATTTGGATAATTTACCATCACGTGAACAAGTCCGTGAAATAAAGACCCTTAAACCCCACTTTTTATAGAGAAAACTGGGGTTTACGGGGGTAAACATTATTTTCCTTATTTCTGCTCCAAGACATAGGTTGTGGGTACTCGTTAGAACCGCCTCAATGAGGCGGTTCTAACGAGCACCCAAAACCTATGTTTGGAGTATAAATAAAAAAAATATCACAAATTTTCATCAGAAAAATTGCCTTTTTTTGAGGTTTGAAAAATGCATTATATCACACGGATGTGTTATCATAGTGTACTGCCATCCCTCTCTGGAAAACCAGTGATAAGTGCATTGCAAAGATATGTTTGAAACATCATTGATGACACAATCATGGCTATATTGGTTCACATGATTTTGAATGACTCTTATGATAAATGAATATACCTTTTGAAAAAGATTTTTATCTCCTTTACAAATAAGAGTCTATTCCTAAAGGAAAGAATTTGCTGAGGAGCAAATTTAATTCTTTCCGGTAAGAATAGACCCTTTTTATTATACCCCGCCACACGATAGTGGCGGGGTATTATGTTATACCCTCCGGTGTCTGTCCGTCTGTCCTTATGTCTGTCCGAGCGCATCCACGGGCATATGTTGGGTAGACATAAGTTGGGTACTTGCCGTTTATTCCGTTAGTGTCCGAAAAAGTAGCCAACAAATTTGATGGGACATGTTGGGTACTTGTGCAAATTTTAGCTGATTGTTGGGTACTTATAGGTGAAAAATTAACACTGTAGTACCCAACAAATGTCCATCTGTACGAACGTCCGTCCGTCCGCACTTCGTTTCCGATCGATAACTTGAGTATTTTTTCACCGACTTTGTTCAAATTTTGCATACATATTGGTATCGGGGATGAGTGGTTTGGGATTGTTAATGGGCAAAATCCGTTAATTTTCAGCAGAGTTATTGCCCTTTTCAGTATCTGAAAAATGGTTTTTGGCCTCTAATTCCCTTACTATATGGAATATCTGGATGAAACTTCACAGATATATAGAGGACTAAACGGTTCATATTCTGGCCAAGGACTGATACTCTGGCTGTTCCAGTTCTTGAGTTATCTGCCCTTGACGTATTTAAAAAATGCATTTTAGACTGTAGTTCGTTTATCATTTACAATATCTTGCTGAAACTTCATAGATATGTAGTAGATGAATTGTTATATACTGTGGCAAAGGAACATGACTCTGGCTTTCCCAGAGATTGAGTTATCTGCCTTTGAAATATCTGAAAAATGGTTTTTGGCCTCTAGTTCCCTTACTATATGGAATATAGTAAAACTAAGACTAATTCTGCTTTAAAAAGCTTATTTAGTAGCTTGTAGTCATTCTTTCTACGTGTTTTCTGCATTCCATGTCAAGTGGTCAGAGACCACCTTTTGGACCCGCCACACGATAGTGGCGGGGTATTATGTTATACCCTCCGGTGTCTGTCCGTCCGTCCGTATGTCTGTCCGTCCGCACCAACGAAACGACATTTAGGGGGCAAAAAATTTGGACAGTTTGACACTTAAGTATATATTCGTGAGTCCAAATGGACTTTATTCCGTTATTTTGGTACTTAAGTGGCAAAAATTGTCTCTTAGGTGGCTTGCCGCTTAAGAGAATTTGCCGCTTAAGTAGTCAATATGCTGACGCCTAGCCACTTAAGTATCCATTCGTGAGAATGTCCGTCCGTCCATCCGTCCGTCCGCACTTCGTTTCCGATCGATAACTTGAGTATTTTTTCACGGATTTTGTTCAAATTTTGCATACATATTGGTATCGGGGATGAGTGGTTTGGGATTGTTAATGGGATAAATCCGTTAATTTTTAGCAGAGTTATTACCCTTTTCAGTATCTGAAAAATGGTTTTTGGCCTCTAATTCCCTTACTATATGGAATATCTGGATGAAACTTCACAGATATATAGAGGACTAAACGGTTCATATTCTGGCCAAGGACTGATACTCTGGCTGTTCCAGTTCTTGAGTTATCTGCCCTTGACGTATTTAAAAAATGCCTTTTAGACTGTAGTTCGTTTATCATTTACCATATCTTGCTGAAACTTCATAGATATGTAGTAGATGAATTGTTATATACTGTGGCAAAGGAACATGACTCTGGCTTTCCCAGCGATTGAGTTATCTGCCTTTGAAATATCTGAAAAATGGTTTTTGGCCTCTAGTTCCCTTACTATATGGAATATAGTAAAACTAAGACTAATTCTGCTTTAAAAAGCTTATTTAGTAGCTTGTAGTCATTCTTTCTATGTGTTTTCTGCATTCCATGTCAAGTGGTCAGAGACCACCTTTGGGGCTGTTAAAAATGGTCTTTAAGACCACTTTTGAACAATCCCAAAGACATAACATAACTTTACTGGAGATAAACTCAGGCTTATCCTGCTGTTCATGACAACCGCGACCTTTGCAAAACAATGAAGATCCAGATCAGGCTTCTGAACAACCCATCTGATCAGGATCTACACTGTCATACACTTCATGATCAGTCTTCACGAAAGAATATAGACAGAAAGGCAGTACATCGAAAAACATGAAATTCTTACATGTACCACATAAAGATACGTGTTCCACAGCCATTTAAGGTAAATACTTGCCTCCATAATTTTCTAATAATGTCAACTTATTGAGTTGCCATCCCATCAAATGTCTGAAAAATGGATTTTTACATATGCTTCCTACATCTTCTAACAATTTCATCCACTCACATTAAGACATTACACTTGCGGATCATATCTCTGCTATCCCCTTTCTAGTTATTTAGCCTTGATATATTTTCAAATAAGTTACATTGCTTAGCAGTGGCGGGGTATTATGCAGTGTCTGCAGTGCTTTTATTTACAAATGGCTTGGTGTTTATGAAAGCTAACAGGACGTCATATCAAAGTTGTTTGCCTTTTAGAAAAGTAGAGAAAATGTCTGCTTAGTCCTTCTACCATACAGGCAGACACAAAACACTATGCAGAGTGTAAATCCAGATGAGATGGCTCATAATGAGCTATCTCATCCGGGTCAACACTGTTTGGCATTCAGAGTGACTCTGTTAATGATTTAGACTAATCCCCCTTTTGTTTGTTTGTTTAAGGTTTAACGTCGCCGTTAACACTGTATAGGTCATTTTGGAGATGTTGCTTACAAATTTGTGGGATTTTTACCCAACATTGAGATGAAATGACATCTCATGCCCTGTCGCCCAATGAAACCAATAGGGTTTATAAGCATGGGCGGACCGACTCGCACCGCTTTTCCTGGGCAGACTTAGATCCCCAAAGTGGTTTACAAGTAGTCTTGTGCGTCAGGTTTCAGCTCCGCATGGAAGCATCATGCAGCCCACTTATTTCTTCCAGCCCCGATGGACATCAAAATTCAAAGATTGAAAAGTACTCTTAAACAAGAAATCCACCAAAGGCTATATTGTGCCTGTAGTAAACTTGGCCAGTTGGGTGAATGCTAGGGTGGTCACAAATGTTGGCGGATTGACAAACGGACCAACTGATGGAAATTTGGACTCATATATTGTGCCATGATATTGCAGGCATGGCAAGAGACTCAGGGATGAACTGGTAACTTCAGTTATGAGTAGTATAAGGACTTGATAACAAGAGCTATTAAAGTGCATGTTTGAAGAATGAAATAAAAATTAGAAGATATTAATTGGACTCTTGTTTTATAATAGCCTGTGATCTTCCATTTTTAATGCCCAGCCACAAAAAGCGGTGGGGTATTATGTTACCCTCCAAAATTTTGAGTGGCTGTCCATCCGCACTTCATTATTTTGTGTCCGCTCCATACCTCTGATACTGTTTGACACATTTTCAAAAACTTTACAAGTATTGTGTTCGTGTTCATGTATTATTAAATTTATTAAACTCATTGAGGAAAAGCCTTGCATTTTATCCCTTTTCCTCAACTTGTTTAATAAATTCAATAATACATGAATATTCATATAAGATCCTCTACAAAAACAGTAGAAAAATGTACCAGGTGGTTCCATTCTCCTTATACATACCAGGCACTGAAAGAAACTGGATTTGTTTTCAGTGAAATAAGATGTCCTCCATTAACAAAAGAAAACAAGATCTTGAAGCATTGCGGGGCAATATGAAGCATTGCGGGGCAATACAACGTCCCAACTGATCTTCATATGTGTTGTTGCTGTACATTAGGATAACACATCTATACGCTATATAGAGGATCTTACATGAGTGCTCATGTATTATTGAATTTATCAAACGAGTTGAGGAAAAGGGATAAAATGCGAGGCTTTGCCTAGCATTTTAATATCAAATATAACTACCCATCACTACAATTATAGCCTTTTCACCAGACGCAGGTCTGGGTCAGTCTGACAAAAACAAATCTAGCCAGAAATGCCACCGAAATGTCCCTTTTCCTTGACCTCCCTAGTGTCGAGTCCTGATTGGTCGCTGATGTCACATGACCTATCAGACCAGTAGGCAGACGATACAGGTCACGTGACCGCGGTTTTCGCGCCGGGAGGTCATTATTTTTTTAGACTCACATGAGGTCGGATCGTGCCAGGGTATACGCTCGTATTATTCCTGGTAATGTTCTAATAGAAGTCGGCGTTGTGGAAACTTAAATTGCCAGAAAAGAGGACGGATTTTGTGCGTGTTCCGTCCACTTCCGGTATCGGAAGAGGTTGTATTGCTGAATAGAAATTCTCAGCATTATTTTAGTTTTGAACATGTGCAAGACCCGTCTTCGTCTAGCACTTATAAATCCCACGATGCAGATGGATAATATTCAGGTCCCTTTGCGGCCTTTCTATAGTATCTTCTAAACAGAATCCATCCAGAATACTTAGTTTACCTTGGTCATATGCTTCTTTCCTCTTATTATGGTAAATTTTTGTTATCATAATCATTAATTTTCTCCCGTTAAGGCTTTTTATTCCTCGGGGTAATTTTTATATGGCAGATATGCCAACCATTCTGATTTTTGCGGAATCATACCGATTTTCAGGTCTGATTTCCACCTTACTATTTCGGACATCAAAATTCCGGCTAAAACGGTTCCTGATAAAATTATCGGAACTTGTGTTTTCCTATACACCGGTAGTAAATTGGATTGTTTTCCCTTGTAAAACATACTGATTTGGGCATTGTTTATTGGAATACCGTAACTATTGCAAGATGGCGAACCCGTCACGTCATACAATTATAATGGCTTTCCATGCCTAGTGTAGAGTGATGCATAAATTCATCGCAGATTACTCAATCTGTGACCCGTACTGAAGTCATCGAGGGCGGGACAATATTACGCTTTCTGCTATGTTTGTAAGACGGTCATTGCCATCTCACGGCTCCTTGAATGCTCAATTTTGATTCGGCAATTTCGCATGTTCAGTGCACTATACACAATTAAGGTTCAAACACTGGGGAAGTTTAATTGAGCCTCAAGTGTTTTGCCCCTAGAGCTGAATCTGGGCCTAGAGCTTTGTCCTCTGGGGATATATATCAATACTCAGAGGTTGGTCTTCTTTCGTCCTTATTAATTAGCGATTCTGAGAAGGACATATTTAGATCTAAGTATTTTGATTAGTTAAAGATTCTAAGGAAACAACCCTCCTTTCAGTTGTTATCTTTGAACATTGGTTCTAACAACAAAAAGCATCAATTTTTTGATCTTATGAAATTCTAAAATTCGACCCAGATTCAGTCTCTGTATATATGACGTCAGGGAAATTGGCATTACTTCCTGTTTCGACGCTCTAACATTGGAGCCTCTTACCAGGACAATTGTTAAGTGGGTTCTCATTATGACTGGTATTCTAGTTCTACCCACTCTGCCTTCAAACAAGAGCATTCCGACCATAGAGCTGCTATTCTAATGCTTTTGTTTATTTCCCGGTCATTTTTTACATGCCATGGTTATGGGAGATTAGCACTTGCTCTGTCTACCACCATGTTGCATGTTTGGCACAACTCTGCTCTTGATAATTTGTTCAGTTTTTACTGAGCATAGTAAATGAAAACTTAGAGCCTCCGCGCCTCTTGATTCTAAAACTATAGCCAGACCATGTCTTCCCAACGTTTTCAGAATCAAGCTTCAAGACCGTGGGCACTCGTCTTTTTTTTAAGTCTTCGGAGAGCGTATCAAGTTCAGGTACCGCAACCAAGAGACGCTCTTCGACTACTTCCGATGACTTTTTAAGTGCTTATCACCCTCGACTAGAAGATCTCAATCAGTCACATCTACTAATAGATCATTCTCAGATAGGGGTACACGGTCCTTTCGTTCCAGAGGTTGGACTGGAACGAAACTTCCCAATAGAGGAAGATCCAAGTCTAACAAATGACTTTCTTCCTTCCCTTCCTCTTCATCTTCTCCCAGTAGGAGCCGAGCTTTTTCATTTCTATCAAGCCGTGGCTTCTGTTATCAAATATATTTTGGGTTTTATGCGTTTTGAGAAAGGGTTACTGGATTGCGTTTGTTAGGAATCCTTTCTCTTTCTCACATGCAAATACTATTTCCGGTAAATAGTATCAAGAAAAGAATTTTTTTATTGGAAGAGGAAAGGGTTCTTCTCCAAAAGAAAGCCGTATATGTAGAAAAAGTTCTCCTTTCCCCAGGCTTCTACAGGCGGATCTTTCTGGTCGAGAAGAAAATGGGAAAATCGACTCATCATCGACTTCTCACACTTAACAAGATGATGCGAGTCGATCATTTCAAAACGGAAACTTCGTCCTAAAATTTTCCCAAATTCGTGGACGATTTCCGTAGTTTTAAAAGACGCTTACCTTCACATCTCCATCCACAGGTTATTACGCAAATACCTTCGTTTCACCTTGGATGGAATTTTGTGTATCAGTTCCGTTGTTTTTCCTTTTTTGGAATTGTCAACGGATCCATGTTTTCCCTGTTCACCAACTTAATAGAAATTAATTAAGCAGCTCACATCAAGGAATTAGGCCTCAATCTCGTGTAGTGTTTCGATGATAGGTTTTGTCATCATCTTTCCAGATACTACTGTTTATCTTACCTTTTCCTAACGTGTACAGGTTATTGTGAATTTAGATTTCATCCACTTTATAAAGAAGTTGAAATTGATTCTATCTCAAAGATACTTCTCCGTTTTTTCACGTCCTAAAAACTTTCGATTTATGTCAGGGGTTTGTTAACCCTTTTAGAAACTTCGTAATTGGATCCAGTTTCCCTGGACAATCTCATCTTAGACCTTTCCAGTTTTTTTTTTGCTAATGTATCACTGGAAATACCATACGGTCTATAGGAGCAATAAATTCCATTATCAAGATTGCTCTCTACTGTTTATGATTCCCTCAGTATCAAATGGGGTCTCCTCTTTTTAGAGGCTATTCCCTAGTTGCTTTTCGCATGCCAGCCTTTCAGGTTGGTTTCCCACTTCGAACCTCAGGGATTAGTTGTTCAGGGAACGTGGGGCCTAGAATAGGCGGGGATATATATATATATATATATATATATATATATATATATATATATATATATATATATATATATATATATATATATATATATATATAACTTCAGACAAATTTCCTTGGTTTATCAGTTCTTCATTGCTCCAAACTGAGGAACAGCTTCATTATTGTTACTCCAGACAAATGACTATAGTGTCGTTTTTTCTCCGTAACAGGGAGTGACTCATTCCTCTTCCCTATTGGCTTTTGCATGGAAGATTCTGACTTGGTGTCTTCAGGAAGGTATGTCTATCCTTGTCGGACACCTCCAAAGCATATTATGTCATTGGGATCGCCCCTATAGACCAGTTCACCATCCGTTCTCTACAGGGCGTTTTCTCAAATGGAGAGAACCTTTATTGGGCCTTTTTTAATCAAACGTCCAAACAACTCGGTTCTCCAATCAACTTCCATTGTGTCTCCAGTTTCAGATCACTTGGAACGTGCAGTTGATTTAATATCTCTAGATTGGGGGAATATTTTACATATGCGTTTACACCATTCAACTGAATTCCTCTAGTTCTAGGTTAAAATTCAAGGGTCCAAAAAGCCGAGCCATTCTGATTACGCCTCTATGGCCTCAGAGATCTTGGTTTTTTAGTCATTCTGAGCCTAGTCTCAAGACTTTCAACCCGTCTTCCAGTAGTTCCAGATCTAGTATCTAAAATGTGTGGGTCAAGCATTCCATTTCAATCCAGAAATGCTTTACCTACACATCCAGATGTTGTCAGGAATCAAACCAGAGGTAGACACTTTACTGGTTTCTCTGCCGAGTGTATCTTCAAATATAGAAAGAGCTCCACTCTCAAGTTTTACTCTGGAAGATGGAAGGTATTTTCTAGTTGGTGTAGGGAAAGGGAAATAAATCCAGACAATCCCTCTATAGAGGTTTTTTACTGGATTTCTTTTTTCTGCCTGTTCTCTACCCTTCATTTTCTATTTCATCTAAGGAAGGGTACAGATCAGTAATCTCAAACACGTTAAAATTTTAGTCGGCTTCACACATTTCATTAAACCCTACCATCACCAGCTTATTAAAGGGGTTTGCACTATGCCGACAGGTTTCCAGGACTTTGAATCCAAATGGAAACTTGCATGAGTGTTGTGGTCTTTTCTAAACCACCTTACGATCCGGTGAATTCAGCCTCCTTTGTTCATTTGATAGTCAGGCTGTATTTCATTTGACATTTGCTTCAGCTCGTAGAAGTTATAGTCATGCTTTGCCAATTGCAGAGCGTTGTTTTCAGGTATGAGAAGAACAATGACTTCTTTTTCTCTTCTCACTCAACCTATTTTTGTTTCAGGCTATAAATCACCTTGTCTGAAACTATTATTTGTCCTGTCATTTCCAGGATTCGTGGATCGTAGGCTAATGAGAATTTTTTTGTGTACATCAGAACGTTTAAAGCGTTTCGAGATTATCATGAGAATTTTTTCTTTCCAATCAAGGGGTTTTGGATATATTTCTCCATCCTTGATTGCAAAGTGGATTTGTAAAGTGATAAAGCTTCTATATGCTTATTTCACTTCTGCCCTATAATCATTCCAGAATACAGTATGAGGTTATAACCTTCTACATTTTGGGCATATTGGAACTCCATTCTTTCTTCAGAATGTTTTTCTTACTGCGTATGGACGTTCCAACTCTACTTTTCATCCCTTCACCTAAGGAGCTTGGTTCCCATTCGTAGTGGTACTCATTCCTTGGGTAGTTTAGTAGTTTCTCAATCTATTATGAGCAGCACTTAGTTTGGGATTTTTGTTTTCCTTGGTTGTTTGTTAGCCTGTTTGAATAGGTGTGAACCTTCTATTTTGACTCCGGTTGCTTTCCATTTATCTTCTCCACTTATGTGATTTTTGGATTTGGATCCCTTGCAGTCATGGTGGATACTCCCTTACGTTACCATCATTGGATGGTTTTAAAAAGGGGTATAAACAACCAAGGTCAGAGGAGTTGGGTATGTATAACTTTAATTTTCATCCAACCCTCCACTTGCTTTGAATTCAGGCTATAATTGTAGTGATGGGTAGTTATATTTGATATTAAAATGATATTTTTAATGTAAAATTAATTTTAATTAATATTATACCTACCCATCACTACAATGGCATGTCCCGCCTCCCAGCCCCGCCTGAAATATTTGTTTTCCTGAAAGAAATAATGACCTCCCGGCGCGAAAACCGCGGTCACGTGACCTGTATCGTCTGCCTATTGGTCTGATAGGTCATGTGACATCAGCGACCAATCAGGACTCGACACTAGGGAGGTCACGGGAAAAGGGACATGCCGGTGGCATTTCTGGCTAGATTTTTTTTTGTCAGACTGACCCAGACCTGCGTCTGGTGAAAAGGCTATAATTGTAGTGATGGGTAGGTATATTATTAATTAAAATTAATTTTACATTAAAAATATCATTTTATCCCTTTTCCTCAACGAGTTTAATAAATTCAATAAAACATGAGCACGAATGCAAGATTCTATTTATCATGACATTTAAACCGCATTTTATTCACGATTGTTTGCAAAAGATGTCAATATTCCGCCATTAGTAAACGCGACGTCGTAAAGGACATCGTATATGTAACGTTACGGGGCATATTTAGCTAATTTGCATACTTAATCCACTAGTGGATTATCGGAAATAATGCATGGTGTTATTACACTCTCGGACGCGACGTCATATGATAAAGGTGTGTTATTGTGATGCGGTTTTCTGAGGGATAAGCTATCCTTATCCTGTTACACATAATTTACACGAGTGTTAACCTATTTTATACAGGAAACCTCGGAGCAGGTACATTGGCGGAAAGGGAAAGCCCATATCAATCATTTAGTTTTGTGATTATATACTAAAACAATCTTGACAATTGTGTCATTGAACATGGGATGTTGACCATAGAATACCAATACTGACAGAGGCAAAGTCGAGGTCATTAAGGTAAGCTCTGGTCAAGATCACATCATGTCCAATGACTCAATAATTAGGGCCCCGCACTGAAAGTGTGGGTGCCCTATAGTAATCACTCTGTCCGTCCGTCTGTCTGTCTGTCCGTCCACAAATTTCTGATAGCGCTGCCGGGGCCCTAGTCAGTTTCACTGACAGCTCTAGTTATATATTTTTATCTCAGAACTAGCATTTTTCAGGAGAAAATATATTTTTCTTATTTCTAGCAAAAAAATAGATTGTGAGTGCTTTTAGAACTGTCTAATGAGTACCCACAGTCTGCAAGAATAAGGTAAAAAATATATAACCCTGCAATCCCTAATTTTCTCTATTTATCATATGACGTCGAGTCTGAGAGTGTAATAACGTCATGTAATATTTTCGATAATCAACCAGTGGATTAAATATGCAAATTAGCTAGATACGTCCCGTAACGTTACATGTACGACGTTCTTAACGACGTCGCGTTTACTAATGGCGGAATATTGATATATTTGCAAACAATCGTGGATAAAATGCGTTTTAAATGTCATATGATAAATAGAATCTTGCATTCGTGCTCATGTATTACTGAATTTATTAAACTCGTTGTGGAAAAAGGATAAAATGCTCGGCAAAGCCTCGCATTTTATCCCTTTTCCTCAACTCGTTTAATAAATTCAATAATACATGAACACTCATGTAAGATCCTCTATATAATGTGAGAGTCTTCATCTCATGATAGTGAGAAACATGTTTGAATTTTACGTCTCACCAACAGCTGAGGTCATATGGAGACGGGATCTCTGTTTAAAGACTCATCTGAAAGTCTGGAGAAGCCCGGGATCAATCCTGCGACCCCTGGTTTACAAGGCAAGTAGCACAACCACTCCACCACGAAGGCTTCTTTCATCTCATTGACTTGAAAGCATGTTGTTTTATGAGCCAAGGATCTGTGAACAAGTCCGTGAAATGAACACCCCACTTTATATTATATGGAGAAAACTTAGGTTTATGGGGGTATACATTATTTTTCTTATATCTGCTCCAATACATAGATTTGGGTACTCGATAGAAATGAGGCCGTTCTAACGAGCACCCACAACCTATGTTTGCAGTATAATTAAGAAAAATATCACAGATTTTCATCTGAATAATAGCCATTTTATAGAGGTGAAAAATCCACTGTGTTGCAATGGAAAGCAATCTTTAAAGATGTATAATCTCCGTCTCATCAAGAGGTCGCAGATGCAATACCAGATGGGGCGGCAACATTCTTTAGTTAAAGATTGATCATGAAACATCTCAGTCATTCTGCTGATTCAAGAAGGGCAGTTGTCAGTTTCTGGCAAAACGAATGGGCACTGTACTAGTAAACTGTCAGACTGAAGATCAGGATGTCCCGGGTTCAATACCAGCTGGGGGGCGACAACACATTCTTTTGTGAAGATTGATCACAAAATCATTTCTACAGTCTTTCTCTCAATGACAGTTGTCAATTTCTGTGAAATAATGTGCACAAAAAGTGGTTTGGTATATAAAACTGACCAACTTGAAATGACCTGAATAGTGTTGACTGAGCCATTAAACGCAAAACAAATCTTTAAATGAAAGAAACATTATAAATCCAATTTAGGTGTCCCAGTTTTATGGTTGTTTTGTCTGATCCTGGATAGTTTGTTTGAATTTGAATTGACATTTTACATCTCTATCAACACTATTTAGGTAGTTCTGGAGATGTTGCTTCCACTTTGTAGGATTTTCCACTCGGTGGGACTTTTACCTGACAATGAGATGAAATTGATGATATCTCAAGCCCTGCCACCCAAACCAAAAGGGTTTATATATAGACAGGGACTCCCATCACTTCACCTGGGCAGGCTAAGTCCTTCTAAGTGGTTTATCAGTACCCCTGTGCAGTCAGTTTCAGCTCTGCCTGGAAGCATCATGCAGCCCAATCTATTTCTCCAAGCCCTGATCAGCAGGGGCCCAATGACCCTGGACACAAATTTTGTGCTCAACTCATAACATCATGTTAACAAGTCCCTTAAATAAATAGCCCTTATGTAGAGAATACTGGGTTTTACAGGGGTAAACATTATTTTCATTACTTCTGCTCCAAGACATAGGCTGTGGGTACTTGTTAGAACTGCCATAACGAGCTTCCACAACCTATGTTTGGAATATAAAAAGGAAAAATATTCATGGGACAAGTAGCCATTTTTGGACAATTGAAAGAATGCACTATGCCACATGGGTGTGTTATCGTAATGTACGTAGGAAAACCCCCCAAACAGTCATTGGAAAGCAGTATTGTCCCAGATCCGGTGGCCTCTGATCAGGGCCTTCACTGTCTGCAAATTTTTCAGCCACTTTCAAATCAACTGTCTAGTTTTAAATTTTGACATGGGTCCTGCTGTGTGTAAGAGAAAATATTCCATTCAATTCAAAATGAGATGTGTTTCACAACTAACATGGTAAGTAAACAAAAGATTTCCACTGATTCAAGAAGGGCAGTTGCCAGTTTTGGGCGAAAGAAAGTGCACTGTACTGATAAACCACTTACGTATAAGCATGCCCAGGAAAAGTGGGGGGCTGCAAAAGTAAACTGACCGGCCCAAAAATGACCTAAATAGTGTTGGCTGGGCTCTTAAACTCTAAAACCAACAAAACACACAAACAAAAGACGACATGACATTCAAATGACTTTTAATCGAAAAATAAAATCTGACATGAGAGAGATTGCACCTAGTCTATCAAGGATTATAGCAATGCTATCTTTTTCTTTGAAACGTCCATTTATACTGTGCTGGTGCATGCTTAGTTTCTGGAGCAACTTGTGTTTTCTCTGATTTCGTGTCCTGTAAAGAAGAAAGAGAATACTGTAATGATCCTAAGTAATGTGACAGATAGGCCTAAGGAAACAGTGCAGACCCAGATCAGACTGCTCCTCAAGGAGCAGTCTGATCAGGATCTATACTGTTTGCTATTCTGTTTGCATCTTTTGGACTCCTTGCAGGATTGTGTAACAAATTTGTTAAAATTTTAAGAGAATTACAGCAAGTCCTCAAGGTGTCATAATTTTTAGATTTTTTACAGTACAGTAGCAAATCTCAGAGGCCGGCGTAGGTAGATTTAAAAACATTTTTCTCGAGCAAAAATTCGATGGGACTATAATTCAAAGGTGAAAATGCCTGTCGAATCTAAATTTTACTCTGTTGACCAAGCCTGTCTGATAAAATTCTTGTTTGAAAAGTAGATGAATTTAAAACTTTGTGCGCATTTCTTTCCGATGAAATACAAAACATTCACGATTTTAGGCAAAAAGTGTGTATAAGAACGCGGTAAACCTGTGAAAAAAATGGGTCGTTTCAGTGGGTTCAGAAAAGACGGAAATTAATATATTTAGCGATAAACTGGAAATTTTTCACCATAATCACATAATCGGAAATTGAATAACCTGCAAGTGACTTAAATTTCATGAAAAAAATTTTCTTATTCCAAAAAAACAACTACTTCCGGTCGTTGAACAGGAACAAAAACCAGCCAACATGGCTGTAAACACATGACAATGACGGGATACACAAACTAACCCAAAATTATTTATCCAGCTACTGATTTGTTTTCTTGCTTGGCGTTCATCCTGTTTCCACAGCATTTCTGAACTCATTTATACACAAGATGTTTAATTTATTAATCCATTATTGTCAATAAATAGCCTCAAAAAGTCTACCAAAACAAATCTTTCAAGGCCACTCAGATATTGTCAACAACAACCAAAACAATGAATCAATTATGACGTTTACTTTCAGTTTGCGTGAGGTCATAAAATACTACCTTATTTATATGGGGCGCGGTTTTACTATTTACTACTGAATGGTGAACTGTGTATCTAGATCTCTCTGAACCTTAAACTTGGGGTCATGAAGTTGCATTCATGTATGGCTGCACTGAAAGAAGTGATCAGTGTTTTAGAATTCTGGATCTTTTATGCACAGGCAGTTAGGTTCCTGATAGGACTGCTTCTGCTGGGGGAGTCATATCTGGGCCTGCACTGTTTGCCTTGATTTATCCACAAACACTCTAACAAAGTTTATTCGTTTCCGTGTTTACCATGTGTTAGAAAAGGCTCAATGCGCAAGCGCGAGCGTTGACGCTTGAACAAAATTCGATTGAACTTCAAAGGTCAAGATCTCCTATACCGAGTTTACTTTAGTGTAGATACACAGCCAAAAGGTGGACTAACATATTACCGACATAATAAGGATTTTTGAGCCGATATTTTTTCATACCATTTTTTTATTCCAAAAAATGGTGAGGGTACTGTTGCACAAGAAAAATATTTTCGAAAATGAGTTACCGCACTAACGCTGCTCGGCAAACATTCCATTTCATTTGCTTCTATAACTGAATATCGAATTGTTTCAGGGTGATATTAATTTTGCCATTGATGGTTTTGAGTGATCTTTTGTCATTTCATTAACCAATATTCGTCTTTTTAAATGGCCGGAAGTGCCTTCTGATCTTGTGATTATTTCTGCTATAAAAAATATTCCCTTTTGCGGAAGCTTACAAAAAAATAAAATCTTGACGAAGGCCTTAGCAACTCTCCTACTGGTATTCAGTCATTAGTGTAAAAAGTAAAAAAAAAATTGACATTGGCACATATAAAGCAGGATCACTTTTGGTGCAGAGGTATCTATTTTAGCCAGCTCATGGGAAAAAGTGCATTTATTGCAAAATTACATGTAATGTAAACGGCAAAAGCCTTGATATCACTGCATAAATGTGCAGACTCCCTATTCAAGTTTCTTTTCCATACATGCTTATTAAGAAAAAAATGAATGTAACTTTTTAACATTCATTTAACATTCACTGAAGTATGAATAAGATCAAACCGGCTCCGATAGCTCAGTTGGTAGAGTGTCCACTCCAGGGAACGGGAGGTCACGGGTTCGATCCTTGAACGCGACATACCAAAGTTGTTAACAATGGTACTAGCTGCTCCTCCCTTGGCACTCAGATTTACGGGGTAGAGCTAGGACTGGTCGACCCAGTGTCAGGATAATGTGACTGGGTGTGGTATCATGCAATGTGTCTGGGACATGATACTTCAGTGAGGCAGCACTATAAAAGTGAGCATTGAGCGCCCTGTCGCAACCAGACACCCTCGTGATATGACTGAAAAATTGCTGAAAGCGACGTTAAACCCGATTTCACACACACACACACACACACACACACACACACATGAATAAGATCAAGTCACGAGCAAAGAAAAGTAGTTGTTTATTTGAGTTGAGGTTTTATGTTCCTCTCAACACTATTTAGGTCATTTTGGAGCCACTGTGTCTGACATTGTTGGACTTTTACCCGCCATTGACATGAAATGACATCTCGAGCCCTACCGCCCATAGAAACTGCTAGGGTTTAAGGAGCAGTCTGACTCGCATTACTTTTCCTAGACAGGCTTGCTTTTTTTTTTTTTGCGGGGCGGGCTTAGACCTTAGCTGTTTACCAGTGCTCAAAAGCGGTCAGTTTCAGCTCTGCCCAGAAGCAACATGCTGCCCAATCTATTTCTCCCAGCTACGATGGGTGGGGGTGCACAAAGTAAAGTGAACCCCGAAACTTTTCGTGTGACCCAATGTTATTCATACATCAATGAATGTTACATGAATTACCTTTATTACTCAAGGGGAATGGGAACACCTGGCAGAGTTTTCCACCATTTTTCAAAGGGAGACAACTTTCGGGACTTCCTTTTCGCCAGGTGTTCCCATTCCCCTTAAGTAATAAAGGTAATTCATGTAACATTCATTGAAGTACGTGTATGAATAACATTGGGTCACAAGAAAAGTTTCAGGGTTCACTTTACTTTGTGCACCCCCACCCATCGTAGCTGGCTCGCTTCTTTTTTGCCGGGCAGGCTTAGACCTTAGCTATTTTACCAGTGCTCAAAATCAGTCAGTTTCAGCTCTGCCCAGAAGCAACATGCTGCCCAATCTATTTCTCCCAGCTACGATGGGTGGGGGTGCACAAAGTAAAGTGAACCCTGAAACTTTTCTTGTGACCCAATATTATTCATACTTCAATGAATGTTACATGAATTACCTTTATTACTAAAGGGGAATGGGAACACCTGGCAGATTTTTCCACCATTTTTCAAAGGGAGACAACTTTCGGGACTTCCTGTTTACTTTTCTATAGGCTGGGTCCCACAGAAAAAGGGGTCTATTCTTAAAGGAAAGAATCCTCAGGAGCAAATTCTTTCCTTTAAGAGTTGACCCCTATTGACATGGGAGACAAAAACACTTCTGCAAGAGTTGCCTCCTCTGAAGGTGTACTCAAGCCCCTTAAATCTTATCCTGCTGTTCACACTAACCCTTTTCTTTGCAAGCAGTGTAGATCCAGATCAGATGGCTTCTGAAGAAGCCATCTGATCAGGATCTACACTGTTTGACATTATATTTATGAATTTGTAGGAATAAATTACATCGAGTAATCTGATTGGTTTATAATCAGAAATGGGTGTGGCTAAACTGAATATTCTGCATTCTGCAAGAGAAGGTTTAAATTAACATATTACATCCATTATGTGACCAAAAAGTCTGGTTTCGGGGCTAAAATTAAAACAAGAAAATAATTGCACAATGTTTTCCTATGAACAGCAGAAGAGCTTCATTTCAAGTCCTACTGTAGTCCTCGTCCAATCATATTGGAGAAAGCTATGGTGGCCATCTTGTATATGTGAATAAAATGATAATAGCAAATCTCCATGTTGCAGACAGATGCCGTCCATTAAGTTTCAGTTCAATCCAATTTTCGGTTCTGGAGATGTTGTTTAAACATACATGGTGGCAATCTTGGATATTGGAACGCAACTATTTTAGCAATTCAGAATCTCCATTATGCCCCAAATCCATCCACAAATAGGACTGCTGGTCTCGGTAGCTCAGTCGGATGCACGTCTGACTGGTGATCAGGAAAACGCGGGTTCGACACCTACCAGGATCGGCAACATTCTTTCGTGGAGATTGATCATGAAATCTTTTCTACGGTCATTCTCTCCCTGCGGCTGACTCAAGAAGGGCAGTTGTCAGTTTCTGGCGAAAGAATGTGCACTGTACTGGTTAACCGCTTACGTATAAGCCTCAAAAATGCCTAAATAGTGTTGACTGGGTCGTTAAACTTGAACAAAAAAAAGCACCGCAGACACTGCATAATACCCCGCCACTGCTAAGCAATGTAACTTATTTGAAAATATATCAAGGCTAAATAACTAGAAAGGGGATAGCAGAGATATGATCCGCAAGTGTAATGTCTTAATGTGAGTGGATGAAGTTGTTAGAAGATGTAGGAAGCATATGTAAAAGTCCTCTATATATCTGTGAAGTTTCATCGAGATATTCCATATAGTAAGGGAACTAGAGGCCAAAAACCATTTTTCAGATATTTCAAAGGCAGATAACTCAATCGCTGGGAAAGCCAGAGTCATGTTCCTTTAACACAGTATATAACAATTCATCTACTACATATCTATGAAGTTTCAGCAAGATATTGTAAATGATAAAACGAACTACAGTCTAAAATGCATTTTTTAAATATGTCAAGGGCAGATAACTCAAGAACTGGAACAGCCAGAGTAACAGTCCTTGGCCACAATATGAACCGTCTAGTCCTCTATATATCTGTGAAGTTTCATCCAGATATTCCATATAGTAAGGGAATTAGAGGCCAAAAACCATTTTTCAGATACTGAAAAGGGCAATAACTCTGCTAAAAATTAACAGATTTTGCCCATTAACAATCCCAAACCACTCATCCCCGATACCAATATGTATGCAAAATTTGAAAAAAATCCGTGAAAAAATACTCAAGTTATCGATCGGAAACGAAGTGCGGATGGACGGACGGACGGACATACGGACGGACACTGGAGGGTATAACATAATACCCCGCACGGACCCACATTTTGGGTTTGTGTGGCTGCACCTGTCCATATTTTATGGGGCTAAAATTTTTATGTGGCTAACGGTTTATGTGGCTATAAGACACACAAATCTGTACATCTAATGTGGCTAGCCACACAAACTTTGGACATCAGCCACATAAAGGCTGTCTGTACGAAACCGTCTTTGTCTAAACTTATGTGGCTACCAGAGGTTGTGATATCTAGCCCTCTAAAGGTAGAACAGAACTTTCTTTATAGTGCACTGATACATCTTATGGGTCTAGCTCCTCACATAGAGGGACTTTTTCCTACTGCAGCATTCAGCCCCAGGACAGCCAGTTAAATTTATGTGGCTCAGCCCCATAATCTCAAAGTTTAGCCTCATAATCCTGGACATCCATGTCCAAGGATGTCCAAGGTGATGGACATAAATTTATGTGTCTTTTTTTTATTTGATTTTTCTAGTCCCCCTGAACCCCTCTGTACTAACAGAAAAATGGGTTTGTGAGGCTAGCCACACAAACCCATTTTGCCACACAAAACCCTTCTGTACCTAAAAGAAGCCACATAAACCCATTTTATAAGAACGCCACTATCGTGTGGCGGGGTATAAAAACAAATAGGACTAATGGTTCTGGAGGAGATTTCATCGAAAATGTGAACAGATGGACAGAAAACTACAGCAAAAGCTGACCTGAAGCAAAGCCCCAGATGCGCAAATGGGCTAACAAGAAATAAGAACAAGAGCACCGCATGCGGGTGCCAATGCTCGGCTGCAAAAATTCTAAGTCAAAAAAGGGGCATAACTGTGCCAAAAATATTTTGAGGGTTACCTCACCTATTGGTACGAGTTCCCCTTTTCATAATGAACAACTAGTCCGTATTTCAAGTAAATATGTTCAGTTAATGACAGAGATATCACAAAATGTCCAAGTTTTTGCATGATGACACAGAAGATGCCAGAGCTATGACAATACCTCGTCGTTTTCCTCGAAAACAGCCGAGCTAAAAATTATCCTGCACCCATAAGATGCCAATCACAACAACTGGCATCTGCTTTGTCGTCTGCCTGCTACTCATTAAGTTATATTTGCAAACAGTGTGGACCCAGATCAGACTGCTCCTAGAGGAGCAGTCTGGTCTGGGTCCACACTGTTTGCCTGTATCCAAGACATATATTTGTAAAGTTTGCAAGAAGAAGCATCTTAAAGAAATAATTTATTATCATTACTCATCCTTATATTAAGCTACACTCTCCTCATAAACCAGGGGTCGTGGGTTCGATCCCGGGCTTCTCCAGACTTTCGGAAAAGTCTTTAAACCTAGGTTCCTTCTCGGCATGACCTTAGCTGTTGGTTGGACATAAATCTAAAACACACACATATGGGTGAGTGAATGTTTGAGTTTTATGTCCCACCAACAGCTAAGGTCATACGGGGACGGGGCCTCGGTTTAAAGACTAATCCAAAAGTCTGCAGAAACCCGGGATTGATCCTGCGACCCCTGGTTTACAAGGCAAGTAGCCTAACCACTACACCACGGAGGCTTCTACACACATATGGAGCTACAACTTACTGTCAACTGTTTCTTTCTTTCCATCTTCTGTGCTATTATGCTGAGTTCTTTTTCTCTCTCTATTCTTTTCTTCAGTTCTTTATATTTCTTCTTTCTCTTGTTTGAGAATTCCTGAGAATAAAATAAAAAATATGAATGTATGAAGACAGGAAATTATCATATATATTCAAGCACCTAACCCTTGCCATGTTGAATATACAGAGAATATTTACCTTTTTTGAGATGGGTACCAAAAACATTTCCATCCCATGTGCTGAAAGCATCTGAATTTTCTTGAGTGCGAAGCACGAGTGGAAATTTGAATGATTTCAGCACCAGATGAAATATTTTTCGCACTCGTGAAATTGCGTATGTTTTCAGCACACGGGATGAAATATTTTTGGTATCTGCCAAAGAAAATTAAATTCTCTTTTTATTTTACAGAAGAATGCAATATATATTACAGAATGTAACAAAAAAGTAGTCCTGGCTCGCTACAGTGACACAATATAAATGATACCAGTACCTACAGAAATGATAGGATATCATTTCACTAGTGTTTGATAATCATTGTTATTTGTTTCAAAACTTAATTTACCCACACCAATTGCAGGGTATCAACCACAGAAATAACTTGCTATAACATATTCATACAATTCATAAACTGCATGACAGAGTAGATCCTGATCAGATGGCTTCTGCAGAAGCCATCTGATCTGGATCTACACTGTTTGCAAAGATAATGGTTGTTGGTTCAGCAGGATAAGGTTTAGGTTAAAAATTTTGCCAAATTTTACGAGGAATTTATGTGTGTGTTTGACAAATGTCATCTCATACAAGCCTACAACAAGTTTCATAAATTTCATTCAAAATGACCATGACTGTAAGATTCTGTTTAACAATTTTAAATCAGATTTTTTTGGCCAGAGTGTTTCAAAAGAATGACAGTATGTGTCGTTAGGCGTGCTTTTTACATCTGTGGTCATATAGAGGATCTTACATCAGTGTTCATGTATAACTGAATTTATTAAACGAGTTGAGGAAAAGGGATAAAATGCGAGGCTTTGCCGAGCATTTTATCCCTTTTCCTCAACGAGTTTGATAAATTCAATAATACATGAGCACGAGTGCAAGATTCTATTTATCATATGACATTTAAAATGCATTTTATTCACATTTGTTTACAAATATGTCAATATTCCTCCGTTAGTAAATGTGACGTCGTTAAATGCAACATCGTTAAGGACGTCGTACATGTAACGTTACGGGACGCACTAATGGATTATCCAAAATATTACATGACGTTATTACACTCCCAGACGCGATGTCATATGATAAATCATTTTACAACATGACACTATCCAATAAATAACTGATGTCATATAGAGGACCTTACATGAGTGTTCAGTGGCCCCCGCCCATCTGGGCCTGGAAGAAATAGATTGGGCTGCATGATGCTTCCACGCAGAGCTGTAACCGACCGCACATGAGTACTGGTAAACCGCTTAGAGGTTCTAAGCCTGCCCAGGAAAAGGGTTGTGAGTCTGACCGTCCATGCATATAAACCCTATTGGTTTCATTGGGCGGCAGGGCTTGAGATGTCATTTCATCTTGGTGTCGGGTAATAAGTCCCACAAAATTGGAAGCAACGTCTCCAAATCTCCAAAATGATCTATACAGTGTTGATGGGGATGTTAAACCTCAAATCAAACAAACAAACATGAGTGTTCATGTATTATTAAACTTATTAAAAAAGTTGAGGAAAAGGGATAAAATGCAAGGCTTTGCCAAACATTTTATGCTTTTCCTCAACGAGTTTAATAAGTTTGGTGTAAAAATTCTTTCGCCAGAATCTGACAAATGCTGTTTTGTGGTTCTAACAAGCACCTACAATCTTTGTTTGGAGTAGAAGAAAAAATATCACAAAGTTGCATCAGGTAAATATCCATTTTTGGACATCAGAAAGGAAGTATTTTGTCACGAGTGAGTTATCATAATATGACTAGACTACCTATATCCATCAATCAAATCAGCTTGATGAAGAGTGGGAAGGGTTTCGTTCCCACTCAAAGGGTATGCAAGCCGACTTAAATCCTTACTTAGCATATGTATGCCCATTAAGTTAAGTATTTTGTGATAATTGGAGGCGGTTCTAATGAGTACCCACAACATGGGTTTTTCTGGAGTAATAAGGAAAACTATCCTTCACTTATCGCAAAATACTTACCTTATCTTTTGCTATGCACTGAGTGGGTATGAAGGCCGACTCAAATTCTTGCAAAGAATATATGTACCCATTAAGGAACCCTTAACCCTTGTCCTTCATTTCATCACACCCACTTTAAACTACCAACCAACCAATTTACTTGATGTAATTTATTCCTGCAAATTCACCAACAGAATGGCAAACAGTGAAGATCCAGATCAGATGGCTTCTTCAGAAGCCATCTGATCTGGATCTACACTGTTTGCAAAGATAGAACATATCCTGGTACAGCAGGACAGGGGTTAACAAATGACTATGCTCATTTACCAACCTCAAGACTTTCAGTGTCCCCAAGATATGGGAGGTCGCCACTTTTGAGTGTCTCTAACTTTGGTCTGTTGAATTTTCTGTTGACAAGAGATGGGTGTGTCTTGAAATATGTGGCTGCATCAAAATGCTTTACTGAAATAGATAAAATATTTTCAAAGGCCATAAAACATAGCTAATGAAAACAAGAGGCTCAAAGAGCCTAAATTGCTCACCTGTGGAACATAGCTTGATAGTTTGTGCTACCAACCAAGGGAATATAACTCCAACTCACTAATATTTCCTATTTTCAATAGGCTGTCTATTCATAAGGAGCAAGAATATATATGCCTTAGAGGTGCGGAGGTAAACCATTCTGAGAAATAAGGACTTTTATGTATTACAGGGGGTGGGACATATTCCCACGGGGAACCCCATGTCTGTGCAACTGAATGTGTATTATCATATGGATCAAGAAAATATATTGTTTAGAGGTAGATTCTGTCCGAGATATTAAGCCTTGTATGAACTGGAGGGGGTGAGCCATAACAAATTTCATTACCAAGATATTAGTTTTTTTTTCATAATACAGGTTCATGTATGTGTGTGTCCCCCAGTAAACAGTTTGTTCTTGGTCCAGCTGTCCAATCTAACAATGTTATTTGTTTGTTTGTTTGATCAACACTATATAGGTCATTTCGGACACTGCTTCAAATTTTGTGGGACTTTTACTCGACATTGAGATGAAATGACATCTCAAGCCCTGTCGCCCAATGAAACCAATAGGGTTTATAAGCATGGACAGTCCGACTCGCACTGCTTTGCCTGGGCAGGCTTAGATCCTTTGAGCGGTTTACCAGTACTTGTGTGCGGTCAGATTCAGCTCTAAGGGAAAAGCATCATGAAGCCCATTTATTTCTTCAAGCCCTGATTGGCGGTGGTGGTAACAATGTTATTTAACTTAACATTAAAACATCTCATAAAATATGGCAACTATGCAACTATTTTTGCTGAAAAAAAAATGTACATGCACATGCAAAAGCTAGTTTTAAGCTACTCACATTATTTTTAGCAAAAATACCACTCCATTTGAAATTATGCTAAGTAACAGTAAACAATTTGACCATTTAACAAGCTTTGAACAAATCCATCAAAATTGGTCTGCACCTAAAGGAAAATATTGGCCTTTCCTCTAAGCATCAGAAAAATGTTAACCCCTTGAACCCCACTTTTACACAGTAAAACTGGGGTTTAAAGGGTAAACCTTTTCCATCTTAAAATTTTCATTTGTTTGGTGGTAAAGTTTACAATGCATTTGTCAGGGCCTGACAAATCCAAAAATTTTTCACTTGCCCACTGGGCAATACAATGTTTTTGCACTTGCCCAGCTCAAACTTTTACTTGCCCAGGATTTTTGAACTCAAAGTGGAGGTGGGATAATGGTGACCATGATGACGACCAACATTTATGAATACAAACAAAGGTTTCTATCAAGTTTCAAGCACAACAACTTTCAATTAGGGTCTAGTTATTTCATGTTTGTGTTTCTTTCCTTTTGGTGTCTCTGATGGGAGCTGTGGATTAATTGTATCAATTCCTGATCATTGCCTTCCCTTCTATTTATTTTCCTCCGTGCAGTAATGTATTTGTCACAGTCAATAAGGTACTTTTTCAAGTTAATTGCTGACTTGTCATAACACATTAACCAATTAGCAATTTAAGATACAATTATATAAAGTCATTTAACTTAACATGCATGATAATCACGAGCTGCAGCCGATATACTCAAAAGATCAGAAGTGTCAGGGCAGAGAGATAAGGGAATGCAGTTTAGATTACAATTTAATAATCTAACTACAAGACGAGGACCCCCTCCATCCAAAACGAGCCAAAACTTTAACACCCACCCTACAAGCAAGTTCAATGCAAACATCAAAGTTTCCCCCATCCAAATCGCAGCCAACAAACCACCGCTACCATTTTTCTGCATGTGACTGGTAAATGAGGTCATCTGACCCGAGCAACCCCACACGTGTTTAACGTCATTCTTTTATTTAAATGGGGCGTATCTATTTCATAAAAAAGTTTTTTTTAGAACCGCTAAAAATATTTTCTCGATAGCTAAACGGTTTTGGATAGAGGTGGATAGAAAATGGCGTCCTGCACAATTGCCGACTTATCCCTGGAAGCTCCGTGTCAATCACCAACAACAGCATACAGATGTGTTTACAGAAATTAAAGTGTTTACACAAATTAAAGCGTTCAATTTTTCCTGCCAAGCGTCTGCTTTTTGGCAACAAAACATAACCATTCACGAGATAGTAGAATAGTCCGTTTTTATTATGCATACATCTACCGTTAGATGTGGCTTGTGGATTTGATTTTATGATTGAGTGATAAACACAAATTAGAGACATACCTTATTTTCACACCTATTGTTGGCTTATCGATAGCGCTGGAGGAAAACACTACACCAGAAATGAAAGACAAGCTCATCATGGCAATCATGTTTAATTGGCAATAAAATGACAGGGATTAACAAAAGTGTCATAATTGAACCGCTATAAATACATGGCTGTTTTTTCTTTTAATTGCCGACAAAGCAGGACAGTGCAGCATTTATTGTGATTTACTTACTGGTCCAGTTTTAACCTATTTAAGGACTAAGACTTGACAGTTGTAGACTATTTTTTTTGCCCTTGCCCGACCGGGCATCGTAAGGTCAAAGTGCACCTGCCCGGCACAATTTCTGACTTGTCCCGTGCGGCCAGGCAATGGATTTGTCAGCGCTGCATTTGTATAGGTCTGTTTTCGTAATGGGTTAGACCCCTCTTGATAGGAATGACACAAACATTTTCGAAAGAGTTGCTTCCCATGAGAATATATGATAATAAGTATCTATACCATTATATTGGGATTCTCCCAGCATTTGCAGAAAAAAATCCTATGATTTCTATTCGGACATAATGTTGTTCAGACTTCACTGAATACACTGACTCGTGATAATTAAAAGGCATCAAAATAAACCAGTGTTCTCACCAACATGACTGAATGATGGTGACCTTATGACTTCTGTATCTGTTTGTTTGTACTGGAGTTTAATGGCCCAGTCAACGCTATTGTAGCTATGACTTCCATGACCCTATAGCAATTATTTTCCTGTTAAAATTTTAGTTTATACTCATTTATTTTAGTTTTATTGCGATTAAAGCTTCAAGCTCATTCAAAACGCTCTCGAGCACTCATTCCGGATGTTATCACATGCATGTGAGAAAGGCCGGCGAGCGACTTTTACACCACATTTACACCTGGTTGAGTTAAAATTTTAGCCATGAAACCAGAGATTTGTATCCAATAATTAAAATATTAGTAATAAAAGGTAATTAATTTAATGTTAGTTGAAGTACGAATAATTTTAGTCATAGAAAGAAGTTATATGACCCTATGTTGTTCATAATTTAACCTTTTTTGTACCAAATGGAATCTTCCACCTTATATATAGCATGAGTCCATTTCAAAATTTAGAGGTGTAAGGTTGTGTTTTCTTAAAAATTTAATTGGAAAATGACAGAACTTTTAGCAAACAGTGGAGGCCCTGATCAGACGCCGCGTTCTGCGGCGTCTGATCTGGGCCTGCACTGTTTGCCAGGGTACCTGATTGGATGTTTCTGGTACTAAATGGGTTAAAGAATGTCCAAAATTTACCTCAATTTCTTAACCCATTGTATGCTTGTGGACCCTTTCATTGCTATATATTGATGAGTCCATTTGTCTTAAAAGGGGTATAAGAACTATTTTTTCGTTTTTATTCTGTTTTAGACAGAAAATTCTGGTAGCAAATTGTGCAGGCTCTGATCAGACACCGTGTTCTGCGGTGTCTGATCTGCGCCTGCACTGTTTGCCAAGGTAATCCTTATGGGGTTTCCCGCATAGAATGGGTTAATAAGCCATAGATCATACATGACCATGTCTTAATTGTTTTGAATCCTACCTGTACCTACCATCTTTCTTGGAGTCTACAAATATTGTATGCTTATTTTTTGGCTTATCATCACAGTCTATGAGATGGAGCTCAGATTTTAATCTCTCAATTTTCTGAAATGATAAGTAGATAGTTTGGAATGACAGATAATGTCTCTTCAAAGCCTTGCTATTAAAGCCAACATATACCTCATGTTATTAAGTCTATAAAATGAATAAAATTGGAAGTCAAACTTGATATTGTGAAAAAGGGGGTTTACATTACATGTATTTTTTATCATTAGACTCATGTGAAAAAGCAAATTCTTTCATACCTTCAACATTTTCACATTTTCTGACAAAACTTTACTATTTTTTTCTTATTTCATCTTCAACCATTGATTGTGGGCTCTTGTTACAACCCACCATCTATGTTTATGTATATTTCTGCTTCAAACATATATTGCAGATACTCATTAGAACCGCCTCATTCAAACATATATTGTAGATACTCATTAGAACCGCCTCATTCAAACATATATTGTTGATACTCATTAGAACCACCTCATTCAAACATATATTGTTGATACTCATTTGAACCGCCTCATTCAAACATTATATTGTAGATACTCATTAGAACCGCCTCATTCAAACATATATTGTAGATACTCATTTAAACCGCCTCATTCAAACATATATTGTAGATACTCATTAGAACCACCTCATTCAAACATGTTGTAGATACTCATTAGAACCTACCCATTCAAACATATATTGTAGATACTCATTAGAACCGCCTCATTCAAACATCTATTGTAGATACTCATTAGAACCACCTCATTCAAACATATATTGTAGATACTCATTAGAACCACCTCATTCAAACATATATTGTAGATACTCATTAGAACCGCCTCATTCAAACATATATTGTAGATACCCATTAGAACCACCTCATTCAAACATATATTGTAGATACTCATTAGAACCGCCTCATTCAAACATATATTGTAGATACTCATTAGAACCACCTCATTCAAACATATATTGTAGTTACTCATTAGAACCACCTCATTCAAACATATATTGTAGATACTCATTAGAACCGCCTCATTCAAACATATATTGTAGATACTCATTAGAACCACCTCATTCAAACATATATTGTAGATACTCATTAGAACTGCCTCATTCAAACATATATTGTAGGTACTTATTAGAACCACCTCATTCAAACCTATATTGTAGATACTCATTAGAACCACCTCATTCAAACATATATTGTAGGTACTCATTAGAACCGCCTCATTCAAACATGTATTGTAGATACTCATTAGAACCGCCTCATTCAAACATATATTGTAGATACTCATTAGAACTGCCTCATTCAAACATATATTGTAGGTACTCATTAGAACCACCTCATTCAAACATATATTGTAGATACTCATTAGAACCACCTCATTCAAACATATATTGTAGATATTCATTAGAACCGCCTCAATGAGGCAGTTCTAATGAGTACCTAATTGAGGCGGTTCTAATGAGTACCTGTGTGTGTGTGTGTGAATTCGGGTTTAACGTCGCTTTCCACAATTTTTCAGTCATATCACGATGGTGTCTGGTTGCGACAGGGAGCTCAATGCTCACTTTTATAGTGCTGCCTCACTGAAGTATCATGTCCCAGACACATTACATGATACCACACCCAGTCACATTATCCTGACACTGGGTCGACCAATCCTAGCTCTACCCAGTAAATCTGAGTGCCAAGCGAGGAGCAGTAAGTACCATTTTTAACGACTTTGGTATTTCGCAGCCCGGGATCGAACCCGTGACCTCCCGTTCCCCAGAGCGGACACTCTACCAACTGAGCTATCGGGGCCAGTCTAATGAGTACCTACAATATATGTTGTTAATGTGTACTGTACTCCTGAAAAGCTTGGTTTATTGTTTATAAAGTGCAGTTTACAGGCCTCGTACTGACCACGCTTTTCCATGCCTGAAAGCCCCGATTTTGTAGCTTCAACCCTTATTCTGCTGAACAAGACACAACTATTACCTTTGCAAACAGTGTAGATCCAGATCAGATGGCTTCTGAAGAAGCCATCTGATCAGGATCTACACTGCTTGTAATGTAGTTTGTGAAAATATCAAGAATTTTGGTTGACTTATAGTCAGAAATGGGTGTGGGTTAATAAATTTATTTAGCAGGATAAAGGTTAAATAGTTTTTTAAACAGACTACAGGCACAAGAATCAAAATTCAAGAAAAAAATCAAGGTCTAAAAGCCTGAAATCCTGCAAATGCCTGAAAAATATGAGGCCTGAGTTTACAGGGGTTCTCTGTACACAGACTTGTTAACCCTTTGTATACTAGTGTACTCTTCCATTGCTATATGTTGGACAAGTCCATTTGTCATACAAGAGCGCCATGATGGCCCTGGATCGCTCACCTGATCCATATTGTACAAACGAAATTGTAGGTAATATTTGGTGGAGTGGAGGGTTTGAGCAATTTTGGTTGGACCCAAGGAACTTTTCTGTGAAATTAATTCAAAATCAGTCTGGCTGTTTAGGAGTAGAAGTCATTTTGAGAAGTAGAAGTCATTTTTGATGAAATGACATCTCAAGCCCTGCCAACCAATGAAACCAATAGGGTCTAAATGCACAGACGGTTCCACTTGCACCACTTTCCCTGGGCAGGCAAAGACCTTCAAAGTGGTTTACCAATACTCCTGTAGAAGGACCTTGCAGCCAAGCCCTGATGGGTGGGGGCCAAAACTTTCAAAAGACCTCTGTCTCTAAAAGTAAGCAATTTTATAGGAATGTTCCATGGATGTCCCTTTAACAAAACTGCTCAAAATATTTTGTTTAACTGAGCATGATGACCAAAGAGCTAAAAACCTCATTCCTGTGAAATAATTTCAAAATCCATCCTCTGGTTAAGGAGAAAAAGTTGTTTAATTGTTTTTCTATTTTTAGCTCTGGTGGCCATCTTGTTCACCCGAACGGAACAGTCTGAGCAATTTTGGTAGAACCACCAAAGGAATTTTCCTGTGAAATAATTTCAAAATCCATCCACTGGTTAAGGAGAAGACTTCGTTTAAAGGCTTTTCTATTTCTAGCTCTGTCGGTCATCTTGTTCACCCCAGCGGAACAGGATACAGCAATTTTGGTAGAGGGTCACCCAAGGAACATTCCTGTGAAATATTTTCAAAATCCATCCACTCGTTAAGGAGAAGTCGTTTTAGGTGTTTTTTTTTTTTTCTATTTTTTTTTTGCTCTGACAGCCATCTTGTTCACCTGAGCAGAACGGTTAAGGAGAAGAAGTCGTATAAATGTTTTTCTATTTTTCGCTCTGGCTGCCATCTTGTACACCCGAGCGGAACGGTTTGAGCAATTTTGGTAGCGGGTCACCCAAGGAACATTCATGTGAAGCAATTTCAAAATTCAACTACTGGTTAAGAAGAAGAAGTCATTAAAAGGTTTTTCTATTTTTAGCTCTGGCGGACATTTTGTTCACCCGGGTGGAATGGTTTGAGCAATTTTAGTAGAGGGTCACCCAAGGAACATTCCTGTGAAATAATTTAAAAATCCATCCACTCGTTAAGGGGAAGAAGCCGTTTTAAGGTGTTTTTAGCTCACCTGTCACGTAGTGACAAGGTGAGCTTTTGGGATCACTTTTTGTCCGTCGTCCGTCGTGCGTCCGTGTGTGCGTGCGTGCGTCCGTGCGTGCGTGCGTCCGTAAACTTTTCTTCAAACGACATCTCCTCCTAAACCACTGATCGGATTTTGACCAAACTTCACAGGAATGATCCTTAGGTGGTCCCCTTTCAAAGTTGTTCAAATGGTTCCGGTCCATTGCACATATAGGTCACAGGAGCCAAAAATAGATTTTTTTCACCGAAAACTTAAAAAATCTTCTTCTCTGAAACCGCAAGGCCCAGGTCTTTGATATTTGGTATGAAGCTTCATCTAGTGGACCCCTACCAAGATTGTTCAAATTATAGTGCTGGAGCTAAAAATGCCCCCGCACGGGGGCCCTTTGATTTTACATGGGCTTATATAGCGAAAATCTTTAATAATCATCTTCTCTGAAACCGCAAGGCCCAGATCTTTGATATTTGGTATGAAGCTTCATCTAGTGGACCCCTACCAAGATTGTTCAAATTATAGTGCTGGAGCTAAAAATGCCCCCGCACGGGGGCCCTTTGGTTTTACATGGGCTTATATAGGGAAAATCTTGAAAAATCTTCTTCTCTGAAACCGCATGGCCCAGGTCTTTGATATTTGGTATGAAGCTTCATCTAGTGGACCCCTACCAAGATTGTTCAAATTATAGTGCTGGGGCCAAAAATGCCCCCACACGGGGGCCCTTTGGTTTTACATGGGCTTATATAGGGAAAATCTTTAAAAATCTTCTTCTCTGAAACCGCAAGGCCCAGGTCTTTGATATTAGGTATGAAGCTTTATCTAGTGGACCCCTACCAAGATTGTTCAAATTATAGTACTGAAGCTAAAAATGCCCCCGCACGGGGGCCCTTTGGTTTTACATGGGCTTATATAGGGAAAATCTTGAAAAATCTTCTTCTCTGAAACCGCTAGGCCCAGGTCTTTGATATTTGGTATGAAGCTTCATCTAGTGGACCCCTACAAAGATTGTTCAAATTATAGTGTTGGGGCAAAAAATGCCCCCGCACGGGGCCCTTTGGTTTTACATGGGCTTATATAGGGAAAATCTTGAAAAAAATCTTCTTCCCTGAAACCGCCAGGCCCAGATCTTTGATATTTGGTATGAAGCTTCATCTAGTGGACCCCTACCAAGATTGTTCAAATTATAGTGCTGGAGCTAAAAATGCCCCCGCACGCCACGGGGGCCCTTTGGTTTTACATGGGCTTATATAGGGAAAATCTTTAAAAATCTTCTTCTCTGAAACTGCAAGGCCCAGGTCTTTGATATTTGGTATGAAGCTTCATCTAGTGGACCCCTACCAAGATTGTTCAAATTATAGTGCTGGGGCCAAAAATGCCCCCGCACAGGGGCCCTTTGGTTTTACAAGGGCTTATATAGGGAAAATCTTTAAAAATCTTCTTCTCTGAAACCGCAAGGCCCAGGTCTTTCATATTAGGTATGAAGCTTTATCTAGTGGACCCCTACCAAGATTGTTCAAATTATAGTGCTGAAGCTAAAAATGCCCCCGCACGGGGGCCCTTTGGTTTTACATGGGCTTATATAGGGAAAATCTTGAAAAATCTTCTTCTCTGAAACCGCTAGGCCCAGGTCTTTGATATTTGGTATGAAGCTTCATCTAGTGGACCCCTACCAAGATTGTTCAAATTATAGTGCTGGGGCCAAAAATGCCCCCGCACCAGGGCCCTTTTGTTTTACACAGGCTTATATAGGGAAAATCTTTAAAAATCTTCTTCTCTGAAACTGCAAGGCCCAGGTCTTTGATATTTGGTATGAAGCTTCATCTAGTGGACCCCTACCAAGATTGTTCAAATTATAGTGCTGGAGCTAAAAATGCCCCCTGCACGGGGGCCCTTTGGTTTTACATGGGCTTATATAGGGAAAATCTTTAAAAATCTTCTTCTCTGAAACTGCAAGGCCCAGGTCTTTGATATTTGGTATGAAGCTTCATCTAGTAGACCCCTACCAAGATTGTTCAAATTATAGCGCTGGGGCCAAAAATGCCCCCGCACCAGGGCCCTTTTGTTTTACATAGGCTTATATAGGGAAAATCTTGAAAAATCTTCTTCTCTGAAACTGCAAGGCCCAGGTCTTTGATATTTGGTATGAAGCTTCATCTTGTGGACCCCTACCAAGATTGTTCAAATTATAGCCCTGGGGCCCAAAATGCCCCCGCTCCGGGGCCCTTTGGTTTTACATAGACTTATATAGGGAAAATCTTGAAAAATCTTCTTCTCTGAAACCACAAGGCTTAGGTCTTCGATATTTGTTATGACGCTTCAGCTAGTGGACCTCTATAAAGATTGTTCAAATTATAGGCCTGAGACCAAAAATGCCCCCGCCATGTGGCCCTTTGGTTTTACATAGACTTATATAGGGAAAATCTTTAAAAATCATCTTCTCTGAAACACAAGGCTTAGGGCTTTGATATTTGTTATGAAGCTTCAGCTAGTGGACCTCTACCAAGATTGTTCAAATTAAAGCCCTGGGGCCAAAAATGCCCCGCTCCGGGGCCCTTTGGTTTAACATAGACTTATATAGGGAAAATCTTGTTTTACATAGACTTCTTTATGCAGGGTAAACCTTTAAAATCTTCTTTTCTGAAACCAGAAAGCCCAGGTCTTTCATATTAGATATGAAGCTTCATCTTGTGGACCTCTACCAAGATTGTTCAAATTTTAGCCCTGGGGCCAAAATTGACCCTGCCCGGGGCCCACTTTTTATGCTGTGGATCAGGTGAGCGAACCAGGGCCCTCTGGGCCCTCTTGTTCTTATTTCTGCTCAAAACATAGATTGTGCGTACATGAGTACCCACAATCTATATTTTAGAGCAGAAATAAGAAAAAATAGGTTTACCCCTATAAACCCCAGTTTTACTATATAAAAGTGTGGTTAGAAAGGGTAAAACTATTTTTTTTCTCATTTCTTCTTTAAACTAGAATAAATTGTGGGTACTCATTAGAACCAGGTCTAACGAGTACACACAGTCTTAATTTTGAGCAGAAATAAGAAAATAACCCAATTTTTCATCCTAAAATTTTCGTGTTTTTTTTGGTTTTGTTTTGTTTTTAGCTCACCTGAGCACGAAGTGCTCAAGGTGAGCTTTTGGGATCGGTCTTGGTCAGTCGTCCGTGCGTCTGTCGTCAACTTTTGCTTTAAACAGCTTCTTCTCCAAAACTGCTGGACAGATTTTGATCTAATTTTACAGGAATGCTCCTTGGGTGATCCTCTACCAAAATTGCTCAAACTGTTTGGCTCAGGTGAACAAGATGGCTGCCAGAGCTAAAAAAAGAAAAACCTTTAAATGACTTCTCCTACTTAACCAGTGGATGGATTTTGAAATTATTTCAAAGGAATGTTCCTTGGATGACCTTCGAACAAAATAGCTCAAACCGTTCCGCTCGGGTGAACAAAATGGCCACCAGAGCTAAAAATAGAAAAACATTTAAAGGACTTCTTTTCCTTAACCAGTGGATGGATTTCGAAATTACTTCACAGCAATGTTCCTTGGGTGACCCCTGACAAAATTGCTCAAACCTTTCTGCTCGGTTGAACAAGATGGCAGCCAGAGCTAAAAATAGAAAAACCTTTAAACGACTTTTTCTCCTTAACTAGTGGATGGATTTTGAAATTACTTCACAGGAATATCCCTTGGGTGACCCTCTACCAAAATTGCTCAAACCGTTCCGCTCAATTGAACAAAATGGCCGCCAGAGCTAAAAAATAGAAAAACCTTTAAACGACTTCTTCTCCTTAACCAGTGGATGGATTTTGAAATTATTTCACTGGAATGTTCCTTGGGTGACCCTCTACCAAAATTGCTCAAACCGTTCAGCTCGGGTGAATAAAATGGCCGCCAGAGCTGAAAATAGAAAAACCTTTAAACGACTTCTTCTCCTTAACAAGGTGATGGATTTTGAAATTATTTCACAGGAATGTTCCTTTGGTGAAAATCTACCAAAATTGCTCATACCGTTCTGCTAGATTGAACAAAATGGCCACCAGAGCAAAAATAGAAAAACCTTTACACTATTTCTTCTCCTTAACCAGTGGATGGATTTTGAAATTATTTCACAGGAATGTTTGTTTGGTGTCCCTCTACCAAAATTGCTCATACTGTTCCAATTGTGTGGACAAAATGGCCACAAGAGCTTCTCCTGCTTAACCAGTGGATGGATTAATAGCCTTGGGGCCCACTGGTTTTTCATAGGCTTATATAGGGAAAACCTTTAAAAATCTTCTTGTCTGAAACCAGAAGGCCCAGGTCTTTGATATTTGGTATGTAGCTTCGTCTAGTAGATCCCTACCAAGATTGTTCAAATTATAGCCCTGGTGCCAAAAACAGCCCCGCCCCGGGGCCCACTGGTTTTACATAGGCTTACATATGGAAAACCTTTAAAAATCTTCTTGTCTGAAACCAGAAGGCCCAGATCTTTGATATTTGGTATGAGGCTTCATCTAGTGTACCTCTACCAAGATTATTCAAATTATAGCCCTGAGGCCAAAACTGGCCCCGCCCCGGGGCCCACTGGTTTTACATAGGCTTATATTGGGAAAACCTTTAAAAATCTTCTTGTCTGAAACCAGAAGGCCCAGATCTTTGATATTTGGTAAGTTTGTCAAGTGGACCGCTACCAAGATTGTTCAAATTATAGCCCTGGGGTCAAAAAATCTGAGGCTATGACAATTTCAGAATAAAAAATTAAGAAAATGTGAAAAATTGATTTCACTGATTCAGGACCTTGAAAGAGAACCAATAATTCGGGTATATAAAAGTGGCAATAAACGCAGTTTATGGTCAGGCGACGTAAAATTTGATACTGAATATCTTAACCATTCTATGACAAAGGAATCCATCCAGGTATAAAGTTTACAGTCGTCCATTTCCAGTGTTTGGAGTGTCAAGTTTCTTTTCTTGGTCAAATGTTTCACAAAAGCATGTAGAATAAGCAACCAGTGTAGATCTAGATCAGACACCAATATCTGTGGCGCATTATATGGTTTTCACTGTTTGCGAATGCCTCCCAAATGGGACGCTCGGCAAATATGGGTCAGAACTTGTTAGATAAATAGCTTGCAGCAAATATACAGTAGACGAGTCAGTCTTAAAATATAACTCATAGGGATAGCATACCTATGTTAGATTTAATACCATTTTTCAGGATTTGCCTGATGGTAATTTGGGACGTTCAAAACGTATATTGTGGGCAATGGTTTTAACCGCCTCATTGAAACCACAATTCCTGCACAATATATGTCTTAGCAGACACAAGAACGTAAACATGCCTATTCAAATATATTGAAAAAAAATCCACCAAAAACGATTTTTTTCAGATAAAAATCGTGATATTTTTAGCTCACCTGAGCTCATGTGAGGTATTAGTATACCACGAGCCGTCGTCTGTCGTCCACACTTTCAACGAAGTATATCTCTGGAACCAGTGGGCCGGCCTTGATCAAATTTCATATGAACCATCATCAGGTAGGGGGAAAGGCTGTATTAGGTTTTCGTGCAGATCGGATGAGAACTCTGGTTGCCACAGCAACAAAGAGCTCCCATAGGCTTAACATAGGAAAAAGCTTGTCATCACTCTAGCTCCGTCAATTTTTTTCTGATCGACTTCAGTCTTGCAGATAACGAGGACAGGCATGAAATCTCGATCAAGTTCGATTTTGGGCTGAATCGGATTATTCACTCAGGAGTTACGTGCCCTTGAGCGTTGAAAAAATTGCCTATTGACTTAACATGGGGAGAATGTTGTCATCACCGTAGCTGCTTCGATTATTTTCAGATTGGCTTTATTCTTGCAGATAACCAGCACAGCCATGAAATCTCGGTCAAGTTCGATAACTGGCAGAATCAGATCATTCACTTAGGAGTTACCTGCCCTTGTGTGTTTTTGCATTAGGGTTAATGGGAATTTCAAAAATGTATATCTTAAAGACTACTTGGCCAACTTTGATCAAATTTCATGTGTCGCATTATTGGGCAAGTGGAAAGGCTTCATTAGGTTTTCAGGCAGATCTGAGTGGAACTCCGGTTGCCATGGCAACATCTAGCTCCCATAGACTTCCAATAGGAAAAAGCTTGTCATCACTCTAGCTGCGTCAATTTTTTCTGATCGACTTCATTCTTGCAGATGACCAGTACAGGCATAAAATCTGGGTCAAGTTCGATTTTGGGCCGAATCAGATAATTCACTCAAGAGTTACGTCCCCTTGAGCGCCCGAAAAATTGCCTATCGACTTAACATGGGGAAAATGTTGTCATCACTGTAGCTGCTTCAATTTTGTTCGGATTGGCTTCATTCTTACAGATAACCAGCACAGCCTTGAAATCTCGGTCAAGTTCGATAATTGGCAGAATCGGATCATACACTTAGGAGTTACCTGCCCTTGTGCATTTTTGCATAAGGGTTAATGTGAATTTCAAAAATGTATATCTTGAAGACTACTTGGTCGACTTTGATCAAATTTCATGTGTAACATTATTGGGCAAGTGGAAAGACTGCATAAGGTTTTCATGCAGATCTGAGTGGAACTCTGGTTACCATGGCAACATATAGCTCCCATAGACTTAACATAGGAAAATGCTTGTCATCACTCTAGCTCCGTCAATTTTTTTCTGATCGACTTCATTCTTGCAGATAATAAGGACAGGCATAAAATCTCGGTTAATTTCGATTTTGGGCAGAATCGGAATATTGACCTCAGAGTTACATGACCTTGAGCGACAAAAAATTTGCCCATAGACTTAACATAGGGAAAATGTTGTGACTACGATAGCGACTTGAATTTTTTTCAGATCAGCTTCAAACTTGCAGGTAACGAGGACAGACATAAAATCTCGGTTAAGTTAGATTTTGGGCCGAATAGGATTATTTGCCTTGGAGTTACCTGCCCTTGAGCATTATAAAAAAACGTTGTGACCACGATAGCAACTTTATTTTTATTCAGATCAGCTTCAAACTTGCAGGTAACGTGGACAGGCATAAAATCTCAGTTAAGTTCGAATCGGAATATTGACCTCGGAGTTACATGACCTTGAGCGACAAAAAATTTGCCCATAGACTTTACATAGGGAAAATGTTGTGACTACGATAGCGACTTGAATTTTTTTCAGATCAGCTTCAAACTTGCAGGTAACGAGGACAGACATAAAATCTCGGTTAAGTTCGATTTTGGGCTGAATCAGATTATTTGCCTTGGAGTTACCTGCCCTTGAGCATAAAAAAATACGTTGTGACCACGATAGCAACTTTATTTTTATTCATATCAGCTTCAAACTTGCAGGTAACGAGTACAGGCATAAAATATCGGTTAAGTTCAATTTTGGGCCGAATCGGAATATTGACCTCGGAGTTAAGTGACCTTGAGCGACAAAAAATTTGCCCATAGACTTAATTAGGGAAAATGTTGCGACTACGATAGCGACTTGAATTTTTTTCAGATCAGCTTCAAACTTGCAGGTAACGAGGACAGACATAAAATCTCGGTTAAGTTCGATTTTGGGCCGAATCGGAATATTTGCCTTGGAGTTACCTGCCCTTGAGCATAAAAAAATACGTTGTGACCACGATAGCAACTTTATTTTTATTCATATCAGCTTCAAACTTGCAGGTAACGAGGACAGGCATAAAATCTCGGTTAAGTTCGATTTTGGGCCGAATCGGAATATTGACCTCGGAGTTACGTGACCTTGAGAGACAAAAAAATTTGCCCATAGACTTAACGTAGGGAAAATGTTGTGACAGAAATAGCGACTTGAATTTTTAGCTCACCTGAGCCAAAGGCTCCAGTGAGCTGATAGTATACCAAGGCTCCGGAGTCCGTCGTCTGTCGTCCGTCCATCCTTCGTCCACACTTTCAATGAAGCATATCTCAGAAGGCAGTCGACCAATCTTGTTTAAATTTTATGTGTAGCAGCATTGGGCAAGGGGAAAGGCTGCATTAGGTTTTGGAGCTAGTCTGGTTCATTTGTTCCTTCATTCTTCTTTCTCTCCATATAGAGATTATAGACCAATGTTAAATTTTTAATCAAAGATTTCTCAGGAACTATAAAAGCTAGAAGCATCAAATTTGGTATTCAATAGAATAATGATGACTTATTTTGTGTAAGAGACATTGGGCTTTCTCAGCTTATTTGTTCATCTGTTCTTTCATTCTTCTTTCTCTCCATTTTGACCAATGTTAAATTTTCGTCAAAGATTTCTCAGGAACTATAGAAGCTAGAAGTCTCAAACTTGGAATGCAATGCAATAATGATGACTTATATCCTGTAAGGGTCAATGGGCTGGATTCTATTAGCAGATTAAGTAGTCAAGTCTGTGAATTGTTAAAACTTAAGTTCCTCAGGTGAGCGTTTTAGGCTCATTGAGCCTCTTGTTTTTTTTTCTTTTTTAGCTCTGACAGCCATCTTGGTCATCCGAGCAGAACAGTTTGAGCAATTTTGGTAGAGGGTCACCCAAGGAACATTCCTGTGAAATAATTTCAAAATCTGTCCAGCAGTTTTGGAGTAGAAGTTGTTTAAAGCAAAAGTTGACAACGGACGCACAGACGACGCACAAAGACCGATCACAAAAACTCACCTTGAGCACTTCGTGCCCAGGTGTGCTAATAAGGGGTTGTAGGCCTAATTTTTCATTTTTATTCTGTTTTGTTTTGATGGAAAATTCTGTTAGCACATAGTGCAGGGCCTGATCAGACGCCGCGTTTGCGGCGTTTGATCTGGGCCTGCACTATTTGCCAAGGTATGCCATTAGGGGTTTCCCACATGCAGTGGGTTAATATAAAACACTGTGTGTCATTCTAATGTACAAGAACACTGACCTTGAGTTCAGCTGATCTTTTCATGTTGATGTATCTGAGATCTTGTGAGAACATCAATTTCAGCTGGGCTTCAGTATGCTCTGGTTCGGCTGTTTCACGGCGCTCATGAACACCATCCTGTTGGTGGGATATATATGGTAAATGCAAAGAAATGTTCATCCTGTCAGTGGATATATGGTAAATGAACAGACATTTTATACACAACTGAAAATAGATTTTAAAGGAGGCTTATACGTGGTGGCAAACTTAGGTATCAGAATAGATTGATTTAGCAATTCTGATTAGTTTTCTACTAATTTATTTTAGTTCAATTGCAATGAAAGCTCCAAGCTTATTGAATCTCTCTCAAACACTCATTTCGGATATTATCCCGAGCGAGAGGCAGTGACTTTTACACTACTGCTACCCATTAACACCTAGGCTGAGTGGGGGATTGTCACAACATGTCTTGCCCAAGGACACACCTCACCTCAAGTGGCTGTATTCGAACCCACAACCTTTTGATCATAAGTCAAATGCGCTAACCACTGAGCTATTGAGGCTGACAGTGGCTGCAAAAATCCTTTGAGGAGCTGCAAAAATCCATTGAGGACTTTCTGTAGTTCTAAAATTTTAACAAATTCTGTTAGTCTGCCTGATGCATTCCACCAAGTTTCAAGTAAATCCAGTTTATGGTTTGGGAGATAAAACTGACTGCAGCAATTTTGAATCTATAACTTGTCTTCATGCTTCATATCAAGTTTGAAATCAGTCCATTTAACAGTTTGGGAGTTGTCGATAATGTGAAAAGATGGCAAACCAACAGATGGATGGACAATGGCAGAAGCTGAACAAACAAGGAAAGAAGACTATTTTAATCTTTTACATAAGTTGGGAGTGACTGTGTTTTTTTGTTTTATTTTTTTTTTTCCTTCTTTTTCTTTTCAATTCTGATAACAACACATCCACATGTAAGTCTGGAGAAGCCTGGGATTGGATCTGTGACCCCTGGTTTACAAGGGGAGTAGCATAACCACTACACCACAGAAAATTCTTACACATCAACATGATACAACAATCGTTAATGAATATGGATTCAATCATTAAAATAACACATACCTGTGACAAAGTGCATTCTTTCATATCTCCAAAACAGTTATTTTTTTCTGATGAAAATTTGTGATATTTGTTATTATCCATATGCCAAACATAGGTTGAAAGGCCTCACTGAGGTTGTTCTAATGAGTACCCACAATTTGTCTTTGCACATAAAGAAGGAAATGAACCCTGATTTTATCTTATGTAAAGCAGAGTGTAGAGGAGAGTTTTTGTTCGTTTGTTTGATTTGAGGTTTAACATCCCTATCAACACTGTAAAGGTCATTTTGGAGATGTTGCTTTCAATTTTGTGGGACTTTTACCCGAAACTGAGATGAAATGACATCTCAAGCCCTGCCGCCCAATGAAACCAATAGGGTTTATTAGCATGGACGGTCCGCCTCGCATCGCTGTTCCTGGACAGGCTTAGATCCTCTAGGCAGTTTACCAGTACTAGTGTGCGGGCCGAGTAACTGTTTATTTTTAACCCCTGGGTAGCTTTACCCCCACCCTGGATATCTTGACCCCCGGGGGTAAAGATATCCCGGCTGGGATATCTTTACCCCCGGGTTTAAAGTTAAACTGGCCAGGATATCTTTACCCCCACCCCAACTTTTGGGTATAAACTATTTTCTTAATGCCCAAATTCTTCTTATATGTAAGTGAAGCCAGATAGTGGACTTGATGTTTCACTTTAACATTTTTCGTTTCAATTATGACTCGGACAAATAGAACTACCCTTAGTAAGAAATATGACCATATTAAAGAGGCAAGTGATTATTTAATAACTTCTTTTTGTATATTTTCTTATTCAAAATGTTGCTTATGACAATCTTTCATAATCTCGCATTATCCCTGTCAGTTGTGAAATGGGTGGTGGTGGGGAGTGGAAAGGCGGGGGTAAACCTAAACTGGCCAGGATATTTTTACCCCCATCCCAACTTTTGGGTATAAACTATTTTTTTAATGCCCAATTTCTTCTTATATGTAAGAGAAGCAAGATAGTGGACTCGATGTTTCACTTTAACATTTTTCGTTTCAATCATGACTCAGACTAATACAACTACCCGTAGTAAGAAATAGGACCATTTTATAGAGGAAAATGACTATTTAAAACTCCTTTTTGTATATTTTCTTATTCAAAATGTTGCTTATGACAATCTTTCATAACCTTGCATCATCCCTGTCAGTTGTGAAATGGGTGGTGGTGGTGGTGAGTGGAAAGGCGGGGGTAAAGGTATCCACCCCAGGGGTAAAGCTAAACTGGCCAGGATATCTTTACCCCCATCCCAACTTTTGGGTATTTACTATTTTTTTTAATGCCCAATTTCTTCTTATATGTAAGAGAAGCAAGATAGTGGACTCGATGATTCACTTTAACATTTTTCGTTTCAGTCATGACTCAGACTAATAGAACTACCATTAGTAAGAAATATGACCATATTAAAGAGGCAAATGATTATTTGATAACTTCTTTTTGTGTATTTTCTTATTCAAAATGTTGCTTATGACAATCCTTCAAATTCTTGCATTATCCCTGTCAGTTGTGAAATGCGTAGTGGTGGTGAGTGGAAAGGCGGGGGTAAAGATATCCCGGCTGGGATATCTTTACCCCCGGGGGTAAAGCTAAACTGGCCAGGATATGTTTACCCCCACCCCAACTTTTGGGTATAAACTATTTTCTTAATGCCCAATTTCTTCTTATATGTAAGAGAAGCAAGATAGTTTTTTTGTTTCAATCTTGACTTGGACTAATAGAACTATCCTTAGTAAGAAATATGACCATATTATAGAGGCAAAGGATTATTTAATAACTTCTTTTTGTATATTTTCTTATTCAAAATGTTGCTCATGACAATCTTTCATAATCTTGCATTATCCGTCTGTTGTGAAATGGGTGGTGGTGAGTGGAAAGGCGGGGGTTAAGATATCCCGATATCCCGGCTGGGATATCTTTACCCCCGGGGGTAAAGCTAAACTGGCCAGGATATCTTTACCCCCACCCTAACTTTTGGGTACAATCTTTTTTCTTAATGCCCAATTTCTTCTTATATGTAAGAGAAGCAAGATAGTGGACTCGATGTTTCACTGTAATTTTTTTTGTTTCAATCATGACTCGGACTAATAGAACTACCCGTGGTAAGAAATATGACCATATTATAGAGGCAAATGATTATTTAATAACTTCTTTTTGTATATTTTCTTATTCAAAATGATGCTTATGACAATCATTCATAATCTCGCATTAACCCTGTCAGTTGTGAAATGGGTGGTGGTGGTGAGTGGAAAGGCGGGGGTAAAGATACCCCGGCTGGGATATCTTTACCCCCAGGGGTAAAGCTAAACTGGCCAGGATATCTTTACCCCAACCCCAACTTTTGGGTATAAATTATTTTCTTAATGCCCAATTTCTTCTTATATGTAAGAGAAGCAAGATAGTGGACGCGATGTTTCATTTTAACATTTTTCTTTTCAATCATGACTCTGGACTAATAGAACTACCCTTAGTAAGAAATATGACCACAAAGGGTAGTTCTATTAGTCCTAGTCATGATTGAAATGAAAAATATTAAAGTGCAACATCGAGTCCACTATCTTGCTTCTCTTACATATAAGAAGAAATTGGGCATTAAGAAAATAGTGTATACTGAAAAGTTTGGGGGGGGGGTAAAGATATCCTGGCCAGTTTAGGTTTACCCCCACCTTTCCACTCACCACCACCACCCATTTCACAACTGACAGGGTTAATGCAAGATTATGAAAGATTGTCAAAAGTGACATTTTGAATAAGAAAATATACAAAAAGAAGTTATTAAACTAGAGCTGTCAGTGAAACTGACTAGGGCCCCGGCAGCGCTATCAGAAATTTGTGGACGGACAGACAGACGGACAGAGTGATTACTATAGGGCACCCACACTATCAGTGCGGGGCCCTAATAATCATTTGCCTCTATAATATGGTCGTATTTCTTACTAAGGGTACTTCTATAAGTCTGAGTCATGACTGAAACGAAAAATGTTAAAGTGAAACATCAAGTCCACTATCTTGCTTCAGTTACATATAAGAAGAAAATGGGTATTAAGAAAATAGTTTATACCCAAAAGTTTGGGTGGGGGTAAAGATATCCTGGCCAGTTTAGCTTTACCCACGGGGGTAAAGATATCCCAGCCGGGATATCTTTACCCTCGCCTTTCCACTCCCCACCACTACCCATTTCAACAACTGACAGCGATAATGCAAGATTATGAAAGATTGTCATAAGCAACATCTTGAATAAGAAAATATACAAAAAGAAGTTATTAAATAATCATTTGCCTCTATAATATGGTCATATTTCTTGCTAAGGGTAGTTCTATTTGTCCGAGTCATGATTGTAACGAAAAATGTTTAAAGTGAAACATCGAGTCCACTATCTTGCTTCAGTTACATATAAGAAGAAAATGGGTATTTAGAAAATAGTTTATACCCAAAAGTTGGGGTGGGGGTAAAGATATCCTGGCCAGTTTAGCTTTACCTCCGGGGGTAAAGATATCCCAGCTGGGATATCTTTACCCCCCCTTTCCACTCCCCACCACCACACATTTCACAACTGAGAGGGATCATGCAAGATTATGAAAGAGTGTTATAAGCAACATTTTGAATAAGAAAATATACAAAAAGAAGTTATTAAATAATTATTTGCCTCTTTAATATGGTCATATTTCTTGCAAAGGGTAATTCTATAAGTCCTAGTCAAGATTGGAACGAAAAATGTTTAAGTGAAACATCGAGTCCACTATCTTGCTTCTCTTACATTAAGAAGAAATTTGGTATTAAGAAAATAGTTTATACCCAAAAGTTGGGGTGGGGGTAAAGATATTCTGGCCAGTTCAGCTTTACCCCCGGGGGTCAAGATATCCAGGGTGGGGTAAAGATATCCCAGGATATCTTTACCCCCGGGGGTAAAGCTCCCCCTTTAGTAGCTTTACCCCCGGGGGTAAAGCTACCCAGGGGTCAAGATAAACTAGGACACTGGATTCAGCTATGCGTGGAAGCATTATGCAGCCCATATATTTCTTCAAGCCCCTATGGGCGGGGGCCTGTTTATGACACAGACTTGATAATGTGTTTCACCCAAGGGCATCTGCCAAGAGGAGGTTCAAATCAGCATATGCAATGAAATTCTGCTATGAAGATCACCCGAAAATTCAAACTAATTCTCCTTTTTAACTCTTATCCTGCTATTGATGACAACCCTTTTCTTTGCAAACAGTGTACATCCAGATCAGATGGCTTCTGAAGAAGCCATCTGATCAGGATCTACACTGTTTGACATTCAATTTATGAATTTGTAGGAATAAATTACATCAAGTAATCTGATTGGTTCCAAGTCAGAAATGGGTGTGGCTAAACTGAATATTCACCAGCTTATTTTTAATGGTGCACTTAATCTTTCTTCACAGTGTGCTCTGGTCAGGAACCACCTTTGGGGCTGTTCAAAATTGGTCTTCAAGACCACTGTTGGAAAGAAGAAAAGGTGGTCTTAATAAAGGGCATTTTAGTGTACATCCCAAGTGTAAACATCATTTTGAATCCCCCACTGTCAAGAGTCTTTTTCTTGCATACCAAACCTTTCTTTTTGATTTTTGGCTTGCAGCGACGGCTGCAAGCCAGTTAGATTGGAAAAGTGGTTCCGGTTTTAGACTTCTCTTTCTATGTTATTTTGGATCCTCAGGTGTGTTTTTTAAAACAAAAATCAGAGATACAGTCAGCTTTTTCCGGTGTTCTTGTTCCCTCACCCTATAGCTCAATAGCTTTCGCATATTTTAATAGAATGCAGGGTACCATTTTAGAGAGAGATGGTCTAGTGACAGAACTATCGTTTCTGTGCGAAAGTTTAACTAAACACCGAAGCGAATTTATCCACTAGGTCACGGTCTACTCAGCACTACCGTCAATACAGTTTACCTGACCGCATTCATAAATCATCTGTGTAGCAGTCCGAACAGATGAATGCATTCTGAAAATGGATAAATTGTGGACACACAGAGTTCGGAAATATTTGAACTTTGGAAACCTTCAATAACATGTGCGAGTACATATTGGACATGAAGTTGAATATTATACTTTCCACATTTTCAATTACCTGCACGATGTGAGAAATTAGAATAATAGCATTTACGGAAAATTATGCTTTACCTGCCTGAAACCTCCATTGAATCATAATGTATATGTACAAACTTATTAGGGCCCCCGCACTGAAAGTGTGGGTGCTCTATAGTAATCACTCTGTTCGTTCGTCTGTCTGTCCGTCCACATTTTTTTATCCTCCATAACTTTCTTATTCCTGGATGGATTTAAATATATACTTGGCAGAAATGTTAACCATAATATGATGGAGTGTTGCGCACAAGACTCAGGTCCGTACCTCAAAGGTCAAGGTCATACTAAGAGGTTAAAGGTCAAAACAGGGTCTTTGTCGTGTCCAATCAATAACTTTGTTATTCCTGGATGGATTTAAATATTACTTGGCAGAAATGTTAACCATAATGTGACGGAGTGTCTCCCGCAAGACCCACAGCCGTACCTCAAAGGTCAAGGTCATACTTAGAGATAAAAGGTCAAAAAAGCGTCTTTTTTATTGTGTCCAATCTATAACTTTCTGATACCTGGATGGCTTTAAATATTACTTAGCAGAAATATTAACCATAATGTGACAGTGTGTCTCGCACAAGACCCAGGTCCGTACCTCAAAGGTCAAGGTCATACTTAGAGGTGAAAGGTAAAAAAACGTCTTTTTTATCGTGTCCGATCAATATTTTTTTTATTCCTGGATTGATTTTAGAATAACTTGACAGTAATGTTAATCATCATGAGAGGATGTGTTGTGCGCAAAACCCAGGTTGGTTTCTAAAACCGAGTTGTCATGTTCAAAATGATTCTTTGAGCTATGTTCTTTCATTTCCTTGTTCTTTATAGTTTTTTAACATCAACATTTTCCTACTCATCTGATAGCGCTGCCGGTTTCACTGACAGCTCTAGTTATATTGAAGGTACTGCCACCAATAAATGAACAAAGTTTTCGGCGTACTGACAGTCAATTGGTCCAGTTTTTATCAAGATTAAGATTCACCTTAAATAGCTTTATACTGTTTATTTCTTTTTAGACTTTCAGATAAAAACGGTTAACATTGGTAACATTGTTTACTTTGGTTGTCTCTTGTTTATAATATTTTTATACTTTGCTAATAAAAGATGTTAACATTTAATGTCTCTTCCTCCTTCGTCTTATACTCCCTTGTATGTATATTTGTGTCGTCACCTAACAATTACATGTTTAGTGGCCACATGACATGAATGTATACTCAGTATGTATGGAAGAACACCTCCGTGGTCCAGTGATTAAGGTCGCTGACATGTAATCACTGGAGGGTCATGGGTTCGAGCCCCGCTATCGGCCATGATCGTTTATGTGAGAACATTTGGTAGTTTGTGTCTGAGGATCGGAGTCTAGTGCTGGTACTTTCCAGGAACGATGGTTAGGAAACTACCCGCCTGTATATGACTGAAAGATTGTTGAACGGGTGTAAAACCTAGCAAAACAAACAGTATGTATGATGTGTACTACCACATTATTGTCTCTCATAAATCTGACATTTATTTTGTTTTGTTTGTCCATTTCTACTTACCAAATCGCATATCGTCCATGCTCCATAAGTCCATTATTCCTCCTGTCTGTCTGTTAACAATGTCTTCTTCCAACTACTATTCAGATACTACTGAGCAAATTTCAATAAAACAGGGTCATCACAATGATCCCTTACTATCATAGTTGGTCAAAAGTGAGAATGTGATCATTGAGTCACATGTCAATGCCTCAGTTACCTTAACATTGAAATATTTCTTCCAATAAATGTCAGGGTAGTGCCACATAGAAAATTGACACATCATGGGTTTGTCCATTCCAATTATATTGCCTTTGAGTACACTGCATCAAAAGTCTATGTCCCATTAACAAGAACAGTGCAATTTGCTTCCTCACCAGTACTTTCATCTACATCAACTCGTACATCCATGTGGCGGCAATATGGCTACACTTACACCAGGAACAGTACCCTTAAAACCAGGCAAGCCTTTCCTTTTAAAAGGAACCTTTATTTCATCATTTAAAATCATTTCTTGACGTGCAACTCGATCATCATGGGTATGTTAAATGTACTTGTGTTGCCAATCGTGTCTGTGTAATAAATAGTTATTTGTAAAAACTAGATTTTCTGTCGGTTTGTGTGGAGGTTAAATGTCCCTGTCAAAACTGTGTAGGTCAGTTTGGATATGTTGCTATCGATTTGTGGGATTTTTACTTAACATTGAGATGAAATGACATCTCAAGCCCTTCCATCAAAGCAAACCAATCTGGTTTATATGCAGGGACAGTCTGAAATGCACCACTTGGGTAAAAACAAGGTAATGATCCTCAGTACTTGGACAGTTAGGCCAAAGCAAACAGTGTAGACCCTGATCAGACTGCTCCTGAAGGGCCAGTATGATCAGGGTCTACATCATTTGCCCTTCTGTCTGCACCTTTTGGACTCATTGTTGGATCGTGAAGCAAATTTGTTAAAATTTTAGAATTATAGCAAGTGCTCAAGGTGTTCGAAGTTTTAGGATTTTTTTATAGTACGGTGCAAAGATTGTGATAAGCGAAAACAAAATTTAATGCCAAACTGTTCAATCTTTAGTTGTTTGTTTTTTAAATATATCCCATGCGAAATTTGAATTCCAGTTTTATTGTCAATATATGCAGTATACCTCTGTAGCTCTCTATAACTGTGTTGCGTAAAAATGCAGAGCAGTGTGGGCGATATAACATTAGTGACATGAGATCTTAATATCATAGGATAATGCAATGGACAGTGGAACTTTGAAAACTCTAACACTGATGTTTCGTTTACCATGGCTAACTGGAACTGGTTCTAAGAGTCCCTAGAGCATTCTTCCTCTACCAACAGGGTCCAGTTGTGCAAAGCAACAAGCTCATTAAGGGTCAAATTGGTTATAGTTCTGGGGCCAGTTGTTCAAAGCATCGTTAGCTTAACGAGCTCGTTAGTGGTCAATTTGTTAACTCTTCTAGCAAGTACAATATCGTAAATTTTGGCATTTTTGCTGAAAAAATGTGAGCAGCTTTTGCGTCCGCAAAAGCTGCTCACATTTTTTCAGCAAAAATTTCAGCATATTTGCCATATTTAATGATCAAAGTTTTAACGATACGTTAACTAACGACGTCGTTAGTTTTGAACAACTGGCCCCTGGCAGCTACAATATCTATAATTTGTAGATGTTTGGGCAATAATATACCCTGGTGAAACCTACATGTACTTTTTGCTAATCCTAAAAATTCGGCCACCTTAACCCTTGTTCTGCTGAATATTTATATATGCCACACCCACAACCGACTATCAACCAATCAGATTACTTGATGCAAATTATTGCAACAAATTCACAATCTGAATGTCAAACAATGTAGATCCTGATCAGATGGCTTCGTCAAAAGCCATCTGATCTGGATCTACATTGTTTCAAAGATAAGGCATATCCGGGATTAGCAGGACAAGGGTTAAGCACTTGTAATTCTCCTAAAATTTTGACAAATTTGTTTCATGATCCAACAAGGAGTCCAACAGGTGCAGATGGAATAGCAAACAGTGTGGACCACTCTGATCTGGGTCTTCACTGTTTGATTAGACCTATCTGCAGGATTCTGTCCTATTACTTAGAAGGAATAATTTTCTTTCTTTTTTTCTTGTTAGAAGCATAAGTTTTGGTAACTATTGCCTCGCTAAACCAATTCTAACAAACTTTGTACTAAAATTACTTTTTATGATTTTGTTTGATTTGAGGTTTAACGTCCCCGTCAACACTGTAAAGGTCATTTTGGAGACGTTGCTTCCAATTTTGTGGGATTTTTACCCGACATTGAGATGAAATGACGTCTCAAGCTCTGTCGCCCAATGAAACCAATAGGGTTTATTAGCATGGACGGCCCGCCTCGCACTGCGGTTCCTGGAAGGCTCAGATCCTCTAAGCGGTTTACCAGTACTAGTGTGCAGGCTGGATTCAGCTCTGCATGGAAGCATCATGCAGCCCATATATTTCTTCAAGCCCCTATGGGTGGGGGCCTTACTTTTTATGAAGAAATGAAAAAAACATATACCAAAGTTACCCTCATTACAACCACCTACTACCCTAGCTGTTCCACCTTTCGCCTACCTTTTTAACAGTGTTGACCATATTGAAATAGAATTCATCTGGATTCCTGTCCAAAGCCTTTCGCTTTAGTAGCTTCAATGTTTTCGTCTTTCTCTGGTGGTCACTGGAATTTAAACATTTACGCTAATCCTGCTGAATAAATCAAATTAGCCACACCCATTTATTACTATCAGCTCAATAACCCTTATCTTGCTGAATATTCATTTAAGCCACACCCATTTCTGTCTATCAACCAATTAAATTACTTGATATGATTTATTGCTGCAAATTCATAAACTGAATACCAAACAGTGTAGATCCTGATCAGATGGTTTCTTCAGAAGCCATCTGATCTGGATCTACACTGTTTGCAAATATATGGGTTGTCGTGAAAAGCAAGATAAGGATTGAAATAACTTGAGATAATGTATTTGTTCAAGTCACAAACTGCATGACTAACAGTGTAGATCCTGATCAGATTTCTTCTTCAGAAGCCATCTGATCCGAATAAAGTGATCTAATCTGTATCTATACTGTTTGCAAAGATAGGGTGTCACGGGTCAGAATGTTTGTATGGATGGAAAGCCATTGTCACAAATGTTCAACGGAATAAGGGTTAAAACAGACTTGTTTTGTTTTCTTTCTTTGACGTTCAGTCAAGTCAACACTATGACAGATGACTTTCTACTTTTCCTTATTACTTTAAAATATCTTGTTTGTTTGTTTGATTTGAGGTTTAACGTCCCCGTCAACACTGTAAAGGTCATTTTGGAGACGTTGCTTCCAATTTTGTGGGTCTTTTACCCAACATCCAGATGAAATGACATCTCAAGCCCTGCCGCCCAATGAAACCAATAACGTTTATAAGCATGGTTTATAAGCATGGTCTCTCGCACAGCTTTGCCTGGGCAGGCTTAGCTCCTCTAAGCGGTTTACCAGTACTCGTGTGCAGGTCGGTTTCAGCTCTGCGTGGAAGGTGGAAGCATCATGCAGCCCATCTATTTCTTCAAGCCCCTAGAATTTTCTTGTACTAAAAACCTGTACTATTTTCAGTTCTGTGGAATATTTCCTTGCTTCCAAAGGATATGAGTTGGGGCACAGCATTTCCTACAATTTACATGGTTGTGAGCCAAGCGAAGACTCAGATCAGCCTGCACATATGCACAGTCTGATCAGAGTGTTCTTTGTGCACTCTAAGAATAGCTAAGGATCCTATGGTCCTTCATGCAGCAAGAGAAGTCTCTGGTCAGACAATATGGATGTGCAAGCTGATGTGAATCTTTGCTGAGAGCACATGTAAATTATAGGAAATGCTGTGCCCCCCCCCCCCCCCCAGCCCCCAATATATATCTTTATACCTTTCTAGAACATAATTGATGACTCATTTGACCTGAAATATCTAGCCAATTTACTAAACGAAAAAAACAAACAAAAAACTAGAAATGGTGTTTGTAAAACACAATGCCCCCAACCTTTGCTTGACCTTAGCTGGCAAAATATTCAACAAATATTGTTAAAGACTCAAAAACATACAACAAGAATTCCCCCGAAGGCTATGTCGCGCCTGTGGGGGCGCAAAGTCACCAAACCATGAAATCTAGGTCAAGGTCAAACATGGATGCCTGCATAAAAATTTCACTCCTAGTTGCAAGCATGTACCAAGCAACTCTTAAAAACAGACTCTTACATCAGGGTCAAAGTTAGGGTTGTCACACTATTTTACAAAGTCAGTGAACCATAAAATGTAGGTCAAGGTCAGAAATGGATACTTGCATTGAAGTTTCAATTCCTAAATGCAAGCTTGTACCAAATACAATTAATGAAGCTCTAAGATCTTGAGAAATGGACTCTTACATTAGATAGAAAGTCAGGGTGGTCGCAATAATTCACAAAGTCAGTGAACCATGAAATATGGGTAAAAGTCAAATATGGATGCTTGCGTTGCAGTTGGAATTTCTAGATGCAAGTTTGTACCAATTATAATTTAAAAAGCTTTAATAGTTTTCGAGAAATGGTGAAAGTCAGGGTGGTCGCAATAATTCACGAAGTCAGTGAACCATGAAATATAGGTCAATGTCAGATATGGATGCTTGCGTTGAAGTTGCAATGCCTGGATGCAAGTTTGTACCAAGAATGATTAATAAAGCTCTAATAGTTCTCAAGATATGGACTTCCTGACAAGATTTTATTAAAAAAAAACAAGGCATCACATGCGATACAAATCCCCTCGCACAAGACAACTTCGTGTGTGGAAAACACTGAAATGGCAAAAGTCCAACTTGCTTGAGATATTATCATATGCATCATTTGTGTAAAGTTTGTTTAAAAATCCATCCATAAATGTAGGTTCTAGAGTGATGACAATATTTCTCTAAAAATAGTCATAAGGACCTTGACTTGAGGCCATGGCCGCGAAGTAGATCTTGCTCAAGATATTATCATAAGCATCTTTTGTGTGAAGTTAGAGTAAAATCATAAATGTAGGCGGTAGAGCAATGACAAAGTTTTTCTAAAAATAGCCATAGTGACCTTGACCTTGAGGTCATGACCAAGCAACTCGAGATATTACCATAAGAAACATTTGTGTGAAGTTCTATTAACATCCATCAATAAATGTAGGCACTAGAGCGATGACAAAGATTTTCTAAAAATAGCCCCAGTGACCTTGACCTTGAAAGTCGAAATAGTTCGAGATATTGTCATAAGGAACATTTGTGTGAAGTTATACTGCAATCGGTGAAGAAATGTAAGCGCTAGAGCCATGTCAAAGTTTTTCTAAAAATAGCCACAGTGACCTTGACCTTGAAAGTCAAACTCACTCGAGGTATTATCATAAGGAACATTTGTGTGAAGTTATATTGAAATCAGTGAAGAAATGTAGTCGCTAGGGCGATGACAGTTTTTTTCAAAAAATAGCCACAGTGACCTTGACCTTGAAAGTCGAAATCGCTCGAGATATTGTCTTAAGGAACATTTGTGTGAAATTATATTGAAATTGGTGAAGAAATGTAAGCGCTAGAGTATTGACAAAGTTTTTCTAAAAATAGTCACAGTGACCTTGACCTTGAAAATGGAACTCGCTACAGATATTGTCATAAGGAACATTTGTGTCAATCGATTTTGAAATTGGTGAAAAAATGTAAGCGCTAGAGCAATGAAAAAGGTTTTCTAAAAATAGCCACAGTGACCTTGACCTTGAAAGTCGAACTCTTTCGAGGTATTGTCATCAGGATCATTTGTGTGAAGTTATTTTAAAATCGGTGAAGAAATGTAGGCGCTGGAGCGATAGCAAAGTTTTTCTAAAAATAGCCATTGTGACCTTGACCTTGAAAGTTGAAATGGCTTGAGATATTGTCATAAGGAACATTTGTGTGAAGTTATATTGAAATCGGTGAAGAAATGTAAGCGCTAGAGCATTGACAAAGTTTTTCTAAAAATAGCCACAGTGACCTTGACCTTGAAAGTGGAACTCGCTAGAGATATTGTCATAAGGAACATTTGTGTGAAGTTATATTGAAATCGGTGAAGAAATGTAGGCGCTAGAGCGATGACAATTTTTTTCTAAAAATAGCTACAGTGACCTTGACCTTGAGGTCATGACCCTGAAAATCGAACACACTTGAGATATTGTCATAAGGAACATTTGTGTGAAGTTATATTGAAATCAGTGAAGAAATGTAGGCGCTAGAGCAATGACAAAGTTTTTCTAAAAATAGCCACAGTGACCTTGACCTTGAGGTCATGACCTTGAAAGTCGACCTCGCTCAAGATATTGTCATAAGGCACATTTGTTTGAAGTTATATTGAAATCAGTGAAGAAATGTAGGCGCTAGAGTGATGACAAAGTTTTTCTTAAAATAGCCACAGTGACCTTGACCTTGAGGTCATGACCTTGAAAGTCGAACTCGCTGAGATATTGTCATAAGAAACATTTGTGTGAAGTTATATTGAAATTGGTGAAGAAATGTAGGCCCTAGAGCGATGACAAAGTTTTTCTAAAAATAGCCACAGTGACCTTGACCTTGAGGTCATGACTTTGAAGTCGAACTCGCTCGAGATTTTTTTATAAGGAACATTTGTGTGAAGTTATATTGAAATTGGTGAAGAAATGTAGGCACTAGAGCGATGACAAAGTTTTTCTAAAAATAGCCACAGTGACCTTGACCTTGAGGTCATGACCTTGAAAGTCGAACTCGCTGAGATATTGTCATAAGAAACATTTGTGTGAAGTTACATTGAAATTGGTGAAGAAATGAAGGCCCTAGAGTGATGACAAAGTTTTTCTAAAAATAGCCACAGTGACCTTGACCTTGAGGTCATGACTTTGAAGTCGAACTCGCTCGAGATTTTTTTTATAAGGAACATTTGTGTGAAGTTATATTGAAATTTGTGAAGAAATGTAGGCGCAAGAGCGATGACAAAGTTTTTCTAAAAATAGCCACAGTGACCTTGAACTTGAGGTCATGACCTTGAAAGTCGAACTCGCTCGAGTTTTTTTTATAAGGAACATTTGTGTGAAGTTATATTGAAATTGGTGAAGAAATGTAGGCGCTAGAACGATGACAAAAGTTTTTCACAAATTACCAAAATGACAAAGGGCCATAACTCACAAAGTATTTTTCGGAATTTTGTCATAAGTTAATCAGTTCATCTACTCATCTACACCAATCTATTCACCAACTTTCAAGGCTCTAGCCCCAATAATGTTTGAGATATCTTGCTGACAAGATTTTATTAAAAAAATTTCAAAGGGCAATAACTCTTAAAAGGGGCATAATCCGGACGAGAAAAAAAATATGCGTCAGCTAATTTTCCATGAGGAATCCATATATGAAATTTCAAAACCCTAGCATACACGGTTCTAAAGATATGCTATGCATCACTTTTAGCATACATTACAATGGGCACAAATTACCAAAATGACAAAGGGCCATAACTCACAAAGTATTTTTCGGAATTTCGTCAAAAGTTAATCAGTTCATCTACTCATCACCACCAATATATTCACCAACTTTCAAGGCTCTAGCTCCAATAGTTTTTGGGAAATCTTGCTGACAAAATTTTATTAAAAAAATTTCAAAGGGCAATAACTCTTGAAAAGGGCATAATCCGGACAAGAGAAAAAATACGCGTCAGCTAATTTTCCATGAGGAATCCATATATGAAATTTCAAAACCCTAGAATACACGGTTCTAAAGTTATGCTATGCATCACTTTTAGCATACATTACAATGGGCACAAATTACCAAAATGACAAAGGGCCATAACGCACAAAGTATTTTTCAGAATTTTGTCAAAACTTAATCAGTTCATCTACTCATCACCACCCATATAATCACCAACTTTCAAGGCTCTAGCTCCAATAGTTTTTGAGATATCTTGCTGACAAGATTTTATTAAAAAAATTTCAAAGGGCAATAACTCTTGAAGGGGGCATAATCCGGACTAGAAAAAAAATACGCGTCAGCTAATTTTCCATGAGGAATCCATATATGAAATTTCAAAACCCTAGCATACACGGTTCTTTAGTTATGCTATGCATCAATAGCGTAACGGACGGACGAACGGACGAACGGACGAACGAGGCAGAAGCAATATGCCCCTCCAACTATTTCAAAGTTGGGGGCATAAAAACACATAAATGTCCTTTGCTGCAGTTGTATTTGGCACTGTAAGAGTTGATTTAACCGCTTACTTACCTGAAACCCGAAAATAGGACACTGACAAAGCGCAGGCCCAGAACAGGTGCCACACAAGTAGGCACCTGATCTGGGCCTTCTCTGTTTGTGGAAAGTTCAACCATTCTCCAAACAATTCTAAAAACAGATAAACCCTTATCCTGCTGTTCACTACAACCCCTTTCTTTGCTAGCCCCCGCCCATAGGGGCTTGAAGAAATATATGGGCTGCGTGATGCTTTCACGCAGAGCTGAATCCGGCCCGCACACTAGTACTGGTAAACGGCTTCGAGGATCTAAGCCTGTCCAGGAACCGCAGTGTGAGGTGGACCGTCCATGCTAATAAACCCTATTGGTTTCATTGGGCGACAGGGCTTGAGATGTCATTTCATCTCAATGTCGGGTAAAAGTCCCACAAAATTGGAAGAGACGTCTCCAAAATGACCTGTACAGTGTTGACTGGGACGTTAAACCTCTAATCAAACAAACAAAAAAACCCTTTCTTTGCAAACAGTGTAGTTCCAGATTAGATGGCTTCTGAAGAAGCCATCTGATCAGGATCTACTCTGTTTGTCATTTGAATGAAAACATAATATCATGTAATCTGATTGGCTGATAGTCAGAAATGGGCGTGGCTAATTCAATTATTCAGCAGGAGAAGGGTTAATAAGACACCTCTAAATTTCAAAGCAGACTCCTCACTATGAAAAGACATTTTCTAACATTTTTCACTTTTTTTCTTATTTCTGCTCAAAAAACTTAGATTGTGGGTACTCGTTAGAACTTAAAGACATAGATTTTGGGTACCCATCAGAACCATCCTGGCTAGATTGTGGGTACCCGTTATAACCCCCTTGGCGAGACAGTTCTAACGAGTACCCAGAATCTATTTTTGAGCAGAATAAGAAACAAGAGCTCCGCAAGCGCATTTTCATGAAGAGAAAGTAAATATTTGTTAGACTGCAACCTCAAAATAATATGAACTGCTCAATAGCATGGTCTAATTTTATATCAAGTTTCAGCTTAATAGGATCTTAATTGTAGGAGGAGTTAGCCAAAAAGAAAATGTTTACAGAAATTTTCAAAAAGGGCTATACTGTATGATGGAGATTAGGCTTTTTGGTTACGGCAGAATGAAGGTCTTGCAGTATGTGTGTGATGTTGCATAAGAATAGGGAAAATACTTTTGAATTATTACCCAGGTTAAGTTTTTTTAAAGGCATGACAAACACACAGACAACAAGATGTGTTTGTGAAACACGAACATGTACCCGGGCATGGTCATTTTTCATTCAAAGTTGCTCACAGTTCAAGATTTTTGTTTGTGTGGGAAGCCCTTGACACAAGAAACTTACATGCCAAATATGAAAGCTTTATCTTAAACGGTTCAAAGTTATGAACAATAATATTTTTTCATTAAAGTAGGTCAGGTCACGGGTGAAAAAAATTTACATGAATGTTAAGCTCCTGTCACAAGGAACATACATGCCAAATATTAAGGCTCTATCTTAAACGGTTCAAAAGTTATGAACAATTTTATTTTTTCTTTTAAATAGGTCAAAGGTCAAGGTCATGGTCCAAACATTTTGCATGAATGAAAAGCTCTAATCACAGGGAACCTACATGCCAAATATGAAAGCTCTATCCCAAACGGTTTGACAGTTATGACCAAAACTGTTTATTTTTTAAGTAGGTCTAAGGTCAAGGTTACAGGTCAAAATTTTTGCATGAATGTAAAGCGTTTGTCACAAGGAACCTACATGCTAAATATGAAGGCTGTATCTCAAACCGTTCAAAAGTTATGACCAAAATGTTATTTTTTTATTTTAAGTAGGTCAAGGTCACAGGTCAAATATTCTTGCATGAATGTAAAACTTTTGTCACAAGGAACATACATGCTAAATATGAAGGCTGTATCTCAAACGGTTCAAAAGTTATGACCAATGATAACTTTTTCTTTTATGTAGGTCAAAGGTCAAGGTCACAGGTCAAAAATTTTTGTGTGAATGTAAAGCTCTTGTCACAAGGAACCTACATGCAAAATATGAAGGCTCTTTCTCAAACCGTTCAAAAGTTATGACCAAAATGTGATTTTTTTATTTTAAGTAGGTCAAGGTCACAGGTCAAAATTTTTGCATGAATGTAAAGCTTATGTCACAAGGAACATACATGCTACATATGAAGGCTGTATCTCAAGTGGTTCAAAAGTTATGACCAATGTTATTTTTTTCTTTTAAGTAGGTCAAAGGTCAAGGTCAAAGGTCAAATTTTTTGCATGAATGTGAAGATCTTGTCACAAGGAACCTTCAGGCCAAATATGAAAGCTCTATCTCAAACGGTTCAAAAGTTATCGCCAACGTTAAAGTTGTCCACGTACAAACCAACAAACAAACAGACAGGGCAAAAACAATATGTCCCCGCTGTCGCTACCGGCGACATAAAAATCATTATAGCTTTGGCCCTTTGTCAGAATGTGACGGCAAGTATGTGTGTGAATTTTCGTGAGAGTAGGGCAAAGACTTTTAAGTGATGACCGAGGTTAAGTTTTTTGGTTAAGACGTGACAAACACATGGACAAAAGCAATATAGTTATGGGCCGGATGGAGCCTAATAATATGTGCTGCTCCACATCATGGTCTTACTATATATAAAGTTTCAGCTTAATTGAATGTTAACTGTAGGTGGAGTAAGCCGGAATTGAATGTTTACATAAATATTCAAAAGGGAATAACTCCCAAGTTTCAGCTCTATTGTATGAAAACTGTAGGAGGAGTTGTCTGGAAATGAAAATGTTTACCAAAATTTTCAAAGGGGCACAACTCTGCTGATATTTTGTGGACACTTTACGCACATCTCCACATCATAGTGTTACTATCTACCAAGTTTCAGCTTGATCGGATGAAAAATGTAGGAGTTATCAAAATTTTCAAAGGGGCAAAACTCTATTGATATTTGGTGGATTGTTAACCTCGAAACTATATAAATGCATATCTCCACATCATAGTCTTACTATCTTCCAAGTTCCAGCTTGATTGGGAGGAGTTATCTGGAAATGAGTGTGTGTTTTACGTCTCACCAACAGCTAAGGTCATACAGAGGCGAGACCTCGGTTTAAAGACTCATCCAAAAGTCGGGAGAAGCCCGGGATCGATCCTGCAATCCCTAGTTTACAAGGCGATTAGTATAACCACTTCACCACGGAGGCTTCTACTTATCTGGAAATGAAAAAGTTTACTGATGGATGCCAACCCCATAACATAATATGACCATTTTTTTCAAAACAAAACAGCCCTACAAAAATTTTCACCCCTGAAAACCCCAGTTTGCTATATAAAATGGGGTTCAATGGGGTCGAAATTATATGGGCGTGTTTTCATGCTGACCCCTAAATTTCCAAATAGACTCCTGCTTTTCACCTTATTTCGACTGTTTGTTGATATTGCTTGTTCAAGACTATTTCACTTATATTGTGTTGGGTCCAGTTGTTCAAAGCATTGTTTGCTTAACAAGTTTGTTAGTGGTCAAATTGTTAATTGACTTAGAAAGTACTACTTGTAAAACTCTGGGGCCAGTTGTTCAAAACTAATGATGTTGTTAGTTAATGTATCGTTAAAACTTTGATCATTTATTATGGCAAATATGCTAATATTTTTGCTGAAAAAAATACCATAAGTTTAGATATTGAACTTGCTAGAACAGTTAACAATATGACCACTAACGAGCTTGTTAAGCTAACGATACTTTGAACAAGTATCCCCTGGGGCCAGTTGTTCAAAGCATCGTTAGCTTAACGAGCTCGTTAGTGGTCATATTGTTAACTCTTCTAGCAAGTACAATATCGTAAATTTTGGTATTTTTGCTGGAAAAATGTGAGCAGCTTTTGCGTCAGCAAAAGCTGCTCACATTTTTTCAGCAAAAATTTCAGCATATTTGCCATATTTAATGATCAAAGTTTTAACAATACGTTAACTAACGATATCGTTAGTTTTGAACAACTGGCCCCTGGTATTTATGCAGAAAAATGTGAGTTGCTTTTGCATTAATGCAAAAGCAACTCATATTTTCTCAACAAAAATACCAGTATGTTTGCCATACTTGAAGATCAAAGTTTTTACAATTTGTTAAATAATTGCGTCATTAGTTTTAAACGTCTGGCCTTGGATCGTTAATCAGGTGCATACCCAGAAAGACAATTTCACCTTCCCCGCTGCAAAACTTGGCATCTCACTGGTGATGACCAGAGCAAGGCTCAAAACGCCACAGAAGTGAGAGAGCTAATACTTTAGTAAACCATAAAATGCCAATCATGACAATTGTCATCTGCTTTGCCGTCTGCCTGTTACCTTAAAAGTAGTGGTTTTTTTTGCAAACAGTGTGGACCCAGATCAGACTGCTCCTCTAGGAGTAGTCTGATCAGTGTCCACACTGTTTGCCAGTATGCAGATTTTTTTTTTAAAAAGTTCGCAAAAAGATTCAGCAGACGACATAAGCAGACAACATTTTCAGGTGTAGTTTTTCTCAGCATCTTAAGGGTTAAATAAAGTTCCTTAGAAGTATTTCTTGAAATGTACACCTGGTGGGGTACTTGCTACTGAAGTTGCTAGGATCACATTATTGAAGCCATTTATACCAGTTCCACACACATCATGTCATAGACCCAGATTTTGCAAATAGTGTGGACCCAGATCAGACTGCTCCTCTAGGAGCAGTCTGATCATGGTCCACACTGTTTGCCTGTATGCAAAATTATTTTTAAAAAGTTCGCAAAAAAGATTCAGCAGACGATATTTTGACAAGTAGTTTTTCTCGGTGTCTTATAAAGGGTTAAATAAAGTTCCTTACAAGTATTGTTCTTGAAATATACACCTTGTGGGCTACTAGCTAGGATCACCAAAATGACCTGTACAGTGTTGACGGGGATGTTAAACCTCAAATCAAAGGAAAGAATCACACTGTTGAATCCATTTATACCATTTCCACACACATCATGTGACAGCCCCAGAAAAGAGGGGGTATCTTCATATTATTTTTCTTATTTCTGGCCTTTTAAACCCATCATGTCATAGGCCCAGACAAGAGGGGATATCCACATATTATTTTTCTTAGTTCTGGACAAAAACATGTTGTGGGTACTCATTAGCAGCACATCTCCAAAACCGCTTCTAATGAGTAGACACAATCTGGATGAAAATGTTCACAAGTAAAGGGTACTCATCTGAAGTGTCTCTACAAGGTGCTTCTAATGAGTACCCACATGTTTTCGTTCAAAAATAAGAACAAGAGGGCCATGATGGCCCTGGATCGCTCACCTGATCTATAGAGTAACAAGTGGGCTCCGGGGAGGGCAATTATTGACCCCAGGGCTATAATGTGCATAATGTTGAGGGAGGTCTAAAAAGGTGAAGCTTCATAACAAATATCAACAAAGGCTATAATTTGAACAGGCTTGGCAAAGGTCCACTAGATGAAGCTACATGTACACACCAAATACTAAAGACCTGGGCCTTGCAGTTTCAGAGAAGATTTTTTTAAAATTTTTCCCTACATAAGCCTATGTAAAACCGAATGGCCCTGGGGCGGGGCATTTTGGCTTTTTTTTTTCTTGGTTTTGGTTTTACGGCCCTTTTAAGATTATTTCACTCATATCGAGCCGATCGTTAATCAGAGGTGGGCGAAAACCGGAGTACCCGGAGAAAAACCACCTGACCTTCCGTTGCACGTCTCAGGGCTATAATTTAAACAATCTTGATAAAGGTCCACTAGATGAAGCTTCACACCAAATATCAAAGACCTGGGCCTTGCGGTTTCAGAGAAGAAAACTTTTCAAGATTATCTCTATATAAGTCTATGTAAAACTAAAGGGCCCGGGGCGGGGGTGTTTGTGGCCTGAGGGCTATAATTGTTCAATCTTGGTAGAGGTCCACTAGATAAAACTCCATACCAAATATCAAAGACATGGCCTTGCAGTTTCAGAGAAGAAGATTTTTAAAGGTTTCCCTATATAAGTCTATATTAAACCAAAGGGTCTCAGGCGGGGGCATTTTTGGCCCCAGGGCTATAATTTGAACAATCTTGATAGAGGTCCACTAGATGAAATTTCACACCAAATATCAAAGTCCTGGGCCTTGTGGTTTCATAGAAGAAGATTTTTAAAGATTTTCCCTATATAAGTCTATGTAAAACCAAAGGGCCCCATGGCGGGGAATTTTTGGCCCCAGCACTATAATTTGAATATTCTTGGTAGGGGTCCACTAGATGAAGCTTCATACCAAATAGCAAAGACCTGGGCCTTGCTGTTTCAGAGAAGAAGATTTTTAAAGATTTTCCCTATATAAGCCATTGCAAAACCAAAGGGTCCCGGGGCGGGGGCATTTTTGGCCCCAGCACTATAATTTGAAAATCTTGGTAGGGGTCCACTAGATGAAGCTTCATACCAAATATCAAAGACCTGGGCCTTGCGGTTTCAGAGAAGAAGATTTTTAAAGATTTTCCCTATATAAGCCCATATAAAACCAAAGGGCCCCGGGCGGGGGCATTTGTGGCCCCAGCACTATAATTTGAACAATCTTGGTAGGGGTCCACTAGATGAAGCTTCATACCAAATATCAAAGACCTTTGCCTTGCGGTTTCAGAGAAGAAGATTTTTAAAGTTTTCGGTGGAAAAAATCTATTTTTGGCTCCTGTGACCTATATGTGCAACGGACCGGAACCATTTGAACAACTTTGAAAGGGGCCCACCTAAGGGTCATTTCTGTGAAGTTTGGTCAAGTCCCATCAGTGGTTTAGGAGGAGATGTCGTTTGAAGAAATTGTTTACGCACGGATGACAGACAAAAAGTGATCCTAATATAAAACACAAGAGGGCCCAGAGGGCCCTGAATTGCTCACCTGAGAATCAGGGTCTCTAGTACATTCTTGGCCCAAGGGCTATACTAGGTGAAGCTTCATACCAAATATCAAAGACCTGAGCCTTGTGGTTTCAGAGGTGAAGATTTTTAAATATTCTCCCTATATAATTTGTTCTATAAAAGGGTTATCCTTTGGAAGCCAGGAATACACCACAGAAGTGAAACATATGGACTGTACATGTTTTCTGGGCCAGACTAGCTAGTTTCGGCCAATTAGGCCTCATAAGTGACCCTCAAACATTTTCAAAATTCCACATTGGAATCAATGATTCCAAAGGACAAGAAAATATAATCTACACTATGATGTAGGGCAGGGAGACGTTTTACCGCCGCCACACATTCCCTACCACCAGCTGTAGTGAAGTTAAATATGTTCTATAAAAGGGTTATCCTTTGGAAGCAAGGAATACACCACAGAAGTGAAACATATGGAGTGTACATGTTTTCTGGGCCAGACTAGCTAGTTTAGGCCAATTAGGCTCATGAAAAACCAAAGGCCCCCGGGGATGGGGGCATTTTTGGCCCAAGGGCTATAATTTGAACAATCTTGGTAGAGGTTCATTAGATGAAGCTTCACACCAAATATTAAAGATCTGAGCCTTGCGGTTTCAGAGAAGAAGATTTTTAAAGATTTTCCCTGTATAAGCCTATGTGAAACCAAAGGCCCCCGAGGCGGTGGCATTTTTAGCCAGAAGGCCATAATTTGAACAATCTTGGTAGAGGTCCACTAGGTGAAGCTTAACATCAAATATCAAAGACCTGGGCCTTGCAGTTTCAGAGAAGATTTTAAAGATTTTCCCTATATAAGCCTATGTAAAACCAAAGGCCTCCGGGGCGGGGGCATTTTAAGCCCCAGGGCTATAATTTGAACAAACTTGGTAGACGTCCACTAGATGAAGCTTCACACCAAATATCACAGATCTGAGCCTTACGGTTTCAGAGATGATTTTTAAAGATTTTCCCTGTATAAGCCTATGTAAAACCAAAGGCCCCCGGGGCAACAATTTTGGCCCTAGGGCTATAATTTGAACAATCTTGGTAGAGGTCCACTAGATGAAGCTTCATACCAAACAGCAAAGACCTGGTTCTTGCGGTTTCAGAGAAGAAGATTTTTAAATATTTTCCCTGTAAAAGCCTATGTAAAATCAAAGGCCCCTGGGCGGGGGCATTTTTGGCCCTAGGGCTATAATTTGAACAATCTTGGTAGAGGTCAACTAGGTGAAGCTTCACACCAAATATCAAAGACCTGGGCCTTGTGGTGTCAGAGAAGCAGATTTTTAAATATTTTCCCTATATAAGCCTATGTAAACCAAAAGGCCCCCGGGGCGGGGGGCATTTTTGGCCTCAGGGCTATAATTTGAACAATCTTGGTAGGGGTCCACTAGGTGAAGCTTCATACCAAATATCAAAGACCTGGGTCTTGTGGTTTCAGAGAAGAAGATTTTTAAAGATTTTCCCTATATAAGCCTATGTAAACCCAAAGGCCCCCAGGGCGGGGGCATTTCTGGCCCAAGGGCCATAATTTGAACAATCTTGGTACAGGTCCACTAGATGAAGCTTCATACCAAATATCTAAGACCTGGGCCTTGTGGTTGCAGAGAAGAAGATTTTTAAAGATTTTCCCTGTAAAAGCCTATGTAAACCCAAAGGCCCCCGGGCAAGTGTATTTCTGGCCAAAGGGCCATAATTTGAACAATCTTGGTAGAGGTCCACTAGATGAAGCTACATACCAATTATCGAAGACCTGGGCCTTTCGGTTTGAGAGAAGAAGAATTTTAAAGATTTTCCCAGTAAAAGCCTATGTAAAACCAAATGCCCATGGGGCGGGGGCATTTTTGGCCCTAGGGCTATAATTTGAACAATCTTGGTAGAGGTCCACTAGGTCAAGCTTCACACCAAATATCAAAGACCTGGGTCTTGTGGTTTTAGAGAAGAAGATTTTTAAAGATTTTCCCTATATAAGCCTATGTAAACCCAAAGGCCCTCGGGGCGGGGGCATTTCTGGCCCAAGGGCCATAATTTGAACAATCTTGGTACAGGTCCAGTAGATGAAGCTTCATACCAAATATCGAAGACCTTGGCCTTTCGGTTTCAGAGAAGAAGATTTTTAAAGTTTTCATTTTAAAAATCTATTTTTAGCTCCTGTGACCTAGATGTGCAATGGACCGGAACCATTTGAACAACTTTGAAAGGGGACCACCTAAGGATCATTCCTGTGAAGTTTGGTTAGAATCTGATCAGTGGTTTAGGAGGAGATGTCATTTGAAGAAAAAGTTTACGCACGCACACACGCACGATGGACGACGGACAAAAAGCGATCACAAAAGCTCACCTTGTCACTACGTGACAGGTGAGCTAAAAATACCAGGGGCTAGTTGTTCAAAGCACCGTTAGCTTAACCAGCTCGTTAGTGGTCATATTGTTAACTCTTCTAGCAAGTACAATATCGTAAATTTTGGTATTTTTGCTGAAAAACTGTGAGCAGCTTTTGTGTCCGCAAAAGCTGCTCACATTTTTTCATCAAAAATTTCAGCATATTTGCCATATTTAATGATCAAAGTTTTAATGATACTTTAACTAACGACGTCGTTAGTTTTGAACTACTGGCCCCAGTACTTTTCTGCTGAAAAAAGTGCCTTACCTGGAGCTATGCTTCATGTTTTCAGGAAGAAATAAGCAAAATTTTCAAAACTAGATCGCGAAGTCGATGGTATATCATCGCAAATACCCGCTTTTTCTATAAATAAAACTAAAGATATGGCAAAGTCATACTTTTTGACCTTTGACCTTGGGGTTATGTTGAAGCCAAGGTCATACCAATAATAGCCCAGTGCCATCTACATGTACATACCATGTTTTATCCACAGGCAAAGCTTGAAAAGTGTACCTGAACCGGTTTCAGAGGAGATGTATTCCAAAGAAACGTGACAGACAAACAAACATACATACATACACACATACACACACACATACATACAAAAATACATACATACATACAGAAGCCTCTGTGGTGCAGTGGTTACGCTACTCGCCTTGTACACCAGGGGTCGCAGGATCGATCCCGGGCTTCTCCAGACTTTCGGATGAGTCTTTAAACCAAGGTCCCGTCTCCGTATGACCTTAGCTGTTGGTGGGACATAAAACTAAAACTCACTCACTCACTCACTCACACACACACACACACTCACACACATACATACATACATACATACACACATACAGAAGCCTCTGTGGTGCAGTGGTTACGCTACTCGCCTTGTAAACCAGGGATCCCAGGCTTCTCCAGACTTTCGGATGAGTCTTTAAACTGAGGTCCCGTCTCCGTATGACCTTAGCTGTAAAACTAAAACTCACTCATACATACATACATTACATACATACATACATACATTACATACATACATTACATACATTACATACATTACATACATTACATACATACATACATACATACATACATACATACATACATACATACACAGACAGACAGACCCATGGACTGCCAGACTCTCGACTCTGACACGAAAACAACATACCCGAATTTTCTTCGAAAAAATAAGTATAATTATCCTTGTCACACCATCATCAAACATACACAATGAAGAAAACTTACTCAGCTCTCAATCTGTAATCTTTCTTTTTCTCCAGTCGTCCAAGATGAGCCCGGCCTTCTGGCTGTAATCAATTTAAGTACACTCTGTTATTACCCTTTTTGTACCAAATGGAATCTTCCTCAAGTATACCAGGAGTCTATTTCAAAATTTAGGGTTGTTGGGTTGCTTTTTCTTCAAAATTTATTTGGAAAATGTCTGTGGCGTCTTATCTGGGCCTGCACTTTTTGCCCTGGGACCCATTTTGGGGTTTCCGGTACTAAATGGGTTAAAGCTCGGTATACTGGGTATTTTTTCGCAGCAAACAATATTTTTAATTTTCCCCAGAAAACAGGATTTGACATCTCATGCAAATTGTCTCCACAGGAGACAATTTGCATGAAATACCAAGTCCTGTTTTCTAGGAGAAATAAGAAAAAATATCAACAATTTGTCGTCCGCTGAGTAAGCCTAGAGAATGGTAAAGGTTAAACAGCAACTCATGGAAAACCCTTAAACTGGCTGCTGAAGGGAGGTGGCTGTTCAACAGCTGGAAATGTCTGACCAGGTCTACTGATACAGACAGATCAAAATGTGTGATAAGATGATAACTGAAGAAGCTCAAAAGGGATGTACGCATAGCAACAGATAAGGTGCTTATTTTGCGATAATTGAAGGATATTTCTGCTTGTAAACTTATGTTGTGGGTATTCATTAGAACCGCCTCATTGAGGCGGTTCTAATGAACACCCACAACATAGGTTTTTATGGATAACTAAGAAAAACTATCCTTCAGTTATCATAAAATTCCAACCTAATCTATCGCCCCCGCCCTTCGGGGCTTGAAGAAATAGATGGGCTGCATGATGCTTCCACGCAGAGCTGAAGCCAACCCACACATGAGTACTGGTAACTGCTTAGCAGATCTAAGCCTGCCCAGGCAAAGCGGTGCAAGTCGGACCGTCCATGCTTATAAACGCTATTGGTTTCATTGGGCGACAGGGCTTGAGATGTCATTTCATCTCAATGTCAGGTAAAAGCCCCACAAAATTGTAAGCAACCTCTCAAAAATGACCTATGCAAGGTTCATGGGGACGTTAAACCTCTAATCAAACAAACAAACCAACCTTATCTATTGCTATTGACGTACGAAAAGGAAAATAAGTAATGACCAAGTTACTTTTGTAAGATGTTCATCTGAAAGATGTTAGTTCTAGAGACAAGAGTGTATTATTTGTTTAGTTTGAATTACTGTTTAACGTCCCTGTCAATACTATTTAGGTTATTTTGGAGACGTTGCTTCCAATTTTGTGGGACTTTTACCTGACATTGAGATGAAGCGACTTCGCAAGCCCTGCTGCCTGATGAAACCAAAAGGGTTTATATGTATGGACGGTCTGACTGGAGCATCATTTTGCAAGGGCAGGCCCAGACCTTCTAGGTGGTTTACCAGTACTCATCTGTGGTCAGTTTCAGCTATGCGTGGCTTTGCATGGGCAGGCCTAGACCTTCTGGGCAGTTTACTAGTACTCTCGTGTGGTCAGTTTCAAGTCTGCCTGGAAGCACCATGCAGCCCAATCTACATGTCTTTCTCAAGGCGCCGGCCTCTGTAGCTCAGTCGGATGTGGGTCTGACTAGTGATAAGGAGGACGCGGGTTCGATACCTGCCGGGGGTCGACAACATTCTTTTGTGGAGATTGATCATGAAATCTTTTCTATGGTCATTCTCTCTCTTCTGCTGATTCAAGAAGGGCAGTTGTCAGTTTCTGGTGAAATAATGTGCACTGTACTGGTTAACCGCTTACGTATGAGCCTGCCCAGGAAAAGTGTGGATAGGTAAACTGACCGGCTCAAAAATGACCTAAATAGTGTTGACTGGGCCACTAAACTACAAAACAAACTAGAGCTGTCAGAGGATCTGACTATAGCCCCGCTATAGCGCTATCAGAGGAGTAAGACACATTGACTCTAAAAGCTTTTAACCTATCAGGGGAGCTTTCTTAGTTCCAGAGAAAACTTTAATATTTTTTTTTTTCTTTGCTGGGGAGATAACCCCAAGAGTAATGTTGTTGGCCATTATTTACTTACATCCACCTAATGTTCATGTTTATACAAAGTTTCAGCTTTCTAGCTTTCTTAGTACCTGATGGGCCTTTGGCCATTATTTTGGTAAGGGCCATACATCCACCCACTTTTCATGTTCATACAAAGTTTCAGTATTCTAGCTTTCTTAGTTCCTGAGAAAACTGTCACCAAACCTTTTCATTTATTAAAAAAAACTATACTATCAGGGGAGATAACTCCAAAAGTAATGGGCCCTCGGCCATTATTTTGGTTAGCTCCCTATATCCACCCATTGTCCACATTTATGCAAAGTTTGAGGTTTCTAGCTTCTTTAGTTCCTGAGAAAACTGTGACCAAACATTTTCATTTAAAAAAAACCTATATTTTCATTTATTTAAAAAACCTATCAGGAGAGATAACTCCAACAGTTATGGGCCCTTGGCCATTATTTTGGTAAGCTCCCTATATCCACCCATTGTCCACATTTATGCAAAGTTTGAGCTTTCTAGCTTCTTTCGTTCCTGAGAAAACTGTGACCAAACATTTTCATTTAAAAAAAACCTATCAGGGGAGATAACTCCAAGAGTTATGGGCCCTTGGTCATAATTTCGGTAAGGTCCGTGGAGGCACCCATTGTCCACGTGTATACAAAGTTTTAGTTTTCTAGCTCTCTTAGTTTCGGGGAAAACTGTGACGAAAAAATAACGGAATAACGGAATTACGGAATTACAGAATTACAGAATTACGGAATGACAGGGCAAATCCAATATAGCCCCACTTTTCAAGCGGGGCTATAACAAACAAATTTCTCCAAGTCCCCAATAGGTGGGGGCCTAAGTGTGTACAGTATAACTTCTGTGGCTCAAACACCAATGACTTGGCTGGGTCAAACCCATTCTTGACTCCCTAGTCCTTAGGGAATCCCTCTTCATAAGAAATAGTGCGGGATAACTAAGTAGTTTCGACTTTTATCTTGCCAATGTATGCTGTGTGTACTCATTAGAATCGCATCAATGAGGCAATTCTAATGAGTACACACAGCGTACATTTTTATTATAGATCAGTGAAAAGATGTCCCAAAATTAACCCTGTTATGCTTTTTGGTAGTAACCTCACTGACTCAAACTACAGATTTTTGTGGTCCCAAAGGTGTGTGTGTGTGTGAATTCGGGTTTAATGTCGCTTTCAACAATTTTTCAGTCATATCATGACGGACTCTGGTTGCGACAGGGAGCTCAATGCTCACTTTTCTAGTGCTGCCTCACTGAAGTATCATGTCCCAGACACATTTCATGATACCACACCCAGTCACATTATCCGGACACTGGGTCGACCAGTCGTAGCTCTACCCCGTAAATCTGAGTGCCAAGCGAGGACCAGCTAGTACCATTTTTAACGACTTTGGTATGTCGCCGCCCTGGATCGAACCCGTGACCTCCTGTTCCCCGGAGCGGACACTCTACCAACTGAGCTATCGGGACCGGTAGGTCCCAAAGGTGTTTGAGCCTTTGAAGTTCGACTATTTTATTATGATTCTTGTCCTATTTCTGCTCGAAACATTGATGACAAATACTCAATATTCATTGGTACTGCCTCATTGCAAGTGTACATGTAACACACCAAGTTTGGTGAGTGTGAAAATAAATCAGTTTCTTTCTTTGTCCACATATCAAAACATAGTTTAACATAACTATGTCTGAAGAATGAGTAACTCCTTTATGCCTGTTCCACTCTAAAGTCGATTTAACTTTTTTATTTTTTATTTGTGGTTGACTGATCAAGCAAGAGAGTTGAGGAGAAGCTCTGTCAATTTCTCACAAGAGCTGTCGCATGACAGCATGGCTCGCCTGTTTCGCGCCTTCAAGATATAAGGTAAAATTTATGAACCATGAAATATAGATCATACTCACCTAGATATATTTTGAGATCAATAATCAGGTCAAATGGAACATATATTCCAGATATTACATCCAAATGTTAGAAGCCTCTGTGGTGCAGTGGTTACGCTACTCGCCTTGTAAACCAGGGGTCGCAGGATCGATCCCGGGCTTCTCCAGACTTTCGGATGAGTCTTTAAACCGAGGTCCCGTCTCCGTATGACCTTAGCTGTTGGTGGGACGTTAAACTCAAACACTCACTCACTTCCAAATGTTGACTGGGCAAGTGATTTGTTATTTCACTGGCCCAGAAAAATGTACAGAATATATAGGAATATTGTAATTCCAAGCCATTTTCAAGATGCTGAGGACTGCTGGACAAGAGGTTGAAACTTAGATTTGTCAGGTCCTGACATGTATCTGAACACGTAGAGTTCTGTGAACTAATATGAACTGAGACTGCCTTTGGAATATATTGGCAAGGGTTTGTTTGTTTGTTTTGGGGTCCTAACATCCCTGTCAACACTGTTTAGGTCATTTTGGAGATGTTGCTTCCAATTTTGTTGAATGCTGCCCAATGAAACCAATAGGGTTTTTAAGCATGGACGGCCGACTCACACCACTTTGCATTGGCTGAGCAGGCTTACCGGTACTGGCTTAGACCTTCTAAGCAGTTTACCAGTACGTTTCAACTCTGGAAGCATCATGCAGCCGAATATATTTCTCCTTGCCCTGATGAGCTGATGCCCAGTGTTTTTTATTTCTCCTATTACTGCTACTCGCCAGGGCTTCCGTTAGGCGGACGTACGGCGTATTTTACGTCCTGAAATCGCTTCCTGGCGCCGAAAGTAGATACGCACTTTTTTCTTGAGTAAATAGCAGGTGTCCACTAGGTGAAATGAAAATAATTTATAAAATCCCAAAATGACGCCGCGATCGCTGTTTGATTTTGGCGCCTCGAAAATACGTAAAACCGGCGAATGTTACCAGGCCGGTTCGTCAGGGCCCAAGCTGCAGTCTGATCTGTCTGTTAGCCAAAAGAAAAAAAAAAAAAAAACTACCGCTGACTCGTCAAGTCTGCTCCAATTGACCAAAGTTGCACGTGTTTCTGCCTGTTTGTCTGAAGCAGTTCCAAGTGTTTAGCGTACATTGAAGACTCGAAGCATATGTTTTGCAAAGTTTGGAAAAAATCTTTTACAAAAGAATTTTTCTTTATTTCTTTTTAATCCATATATGACAATGGGGCGTCAGGTTTGTTTTATTTATTTATACAAACAGTGTAGACAGATCAGACGCTATGTTCTGTGGCGTCTGATCTGGGTCTACACGGTTTGCTAATGACCCGAAAATGGGTCACTAGGCATATATGGGGATGGATAATGCGATTGTTTTCTTTACTTTTTATTTGTTTATTTATTTATTTTTTTTTGGGGGGGGGGCGGTTGCGAGGGAGTTTTACTTGGAAAGTTATAAAATTTATACAGGCTAAGCAAAAATATTTTTCTTTTTTGTATGCACTCCTTTGCACTATACTGACCGCATGTATGTCACATAGTTATGAGTAGTTTTAACTTCATCACAGAGCTTTGCTTGATTGTTTTACGGCCCAGTCAACACTATTCAAGTCATTTTGAGCCAGTCAGTTTACCTATCCACACTTTACTAGCCATCTAAAAAAAAGATACAGGTGATTAAAAATGCAAACAAGAGATTCATGGATTAAATAATATATATTTCTTCATCAAAACAATTTTACGATCCGCAAACACCTTGCTTCAAAATTGGGACTTCCTGAATTTTCCAGTGGGACTTCCAGATTTCAAGTGTAGGAAGTATTGGGACTTCGTGAATTTGGGAGTTAATGGAAGCCCTGTACTCGCTCACATCTGAGCATTACGAGCAGGATTTCCTGGGTGGTAACCAGTACTTTTTTTTTTAAGCAATGTGGATGAAGTGCCTAGCTCACAGGGATTTTCTTAGTGCAAATTTGGGGCCGGTAATCGGCCCCTATTTTTCCCAATTTGGAGACAGATATTCCCAAATTTTACAACAAATTTCCCAATTTCTGATTTTGTGCTACATTTTGATGAAAATTTCATGAAAATTGAACCAAAATTGACAAAGTTACAACTGATATATATTCCCAACTTTACATATTAGTGAGCTGTTTTTTCCCAAACCCAACAGCCCCTGGACCCTGATTATGAAGGGTAGGAAAATCCCTGGCTCAAGGGCACAACACTTTGGTCAGCGTGAGGCTCGAACCCGCAACCTCGCGATTACTAATCTGATGCGCTACCACTGCACCAAAGTGCTTCACCGCTTCTTACTTTCTTTCAATCTGGTATAGACGGATCCAATGTTTTGACACGTGACCTTGTTTACCTGTCATTGTGCATGCGCAAAATTACTTTTCCTTTTGATTACAATCTTTCGTGGTTGGCAAAAAGCCCCTGGTTCCATATAAAAACATTGTAAAAAGGTTCAATATTATGGGCATATTTTAGTTGACAGTCACAGAAAAACGATCGAATTACAATTAAAATGAGTAGATAAATATATTACAGAGCTCATTCGAGCATCTTCCGCGTTTAGTCATTCGTTTTGTGCATTTTATTACAAATAATTAAGACCGTCCCGCCTCGTTACCTGTATAAGTTTAACAGGTAATTTAATCATCGAAACATCCTCAAATCTTCTAGAAACCAATAATTACTAGCCAAGACATGTCTATTATAAAAGTTTAAAGGTCAATTTTGTCACTTCGATTCCAAACAAAATACAAGTTTAGAGAAAATAACATCGCATTTACAATGGCGATAAACGGCCAAAGACGTTTTCTGCCAACCACCGGTCAGTCCCGGCAAATAGTATTGTTGAGTGATGACGTAGTGTTTGGATGTGTCTATTAGTAGAAACATCGAGTCCCGTGACTCGTCTACCCTACCAGGTCCGGGTGAAACTTAAATCGAAGTATATACCTACATTAAAGTATATACTTCGATCGAGGGATGAAAATGATCGGAAATCGAATAGTAGAAGGTCGCGCATGTGCAACGAAGCAGAACTGCATTAAATTGCACCACGCAAGTTGCAAACTTCCATGAACAAGTTATTATTTCACAAAAATATTCTTAATTCAGCGGCGCAATTTTTGCGTAGAAAGTGTTATTTTAACTATTTTTACATCAACAATCCGGTATATCAGGTAATAATTAGTTTCTTTCCCTTTAAAACCGTCTTACGACTCCACGGCTTCCATCTTGATCAGAAAATAGGTCGATCAGGCGCTTGCAGTATCGCAAATGGAGATTTGTTTTATTAGTCTGCTCCGCATCATTTTTGTACGGTGGTCGTTTATGGTCATGATAAAAAAATGTAGATAGATGTATTTAATGAAATGGCACCAAACCAACCATCAAATAGAATGTCGGGCCAGCGTCGGATCGACAGCGTTACGACATGTTATCGTCATATCATCGTGCTACATACAGCTAGGAACCTAAATTTTACAATCCTTTACAAAACTTTTAGCACGAAACCACGGAACAGTGTATAAAATATTCGTTTCGTGCGACTGTATGGAGGGGGGATTGGGGGGATTCTTCTCATGTTTGACACATAGAATTTCATAAAAACGTATTGTGAACAAGACAGTTCGCCGAAAAATATTTCTAGCAGTTCGTCGACACATTTGACCATTTCAATACAATGTTTTTTTGTGTTGAATTTATTCGTCCCCGTAAACAATGTTTAGGTCATTTTGGAGACGTTGCTTTCAATTTTGTGTGACATTTAATCGTGGTCGAGATAAAATGACATCACAACCAAGTAGCCATTTTGGAGATTTGTGAAACAATGCACTATTTCGCACGGGTGTGTTTTTGTAATGGCTTTAGTATGTAAGTATTTTGTTTGTTTCAACGGACCGCCTTTTTTGGTGTTTAGTAGGTTCTGTCACACTTCGTCGACACGACAGTTCACCAATACGTATTTTCGGGACAACACATTTACTTAGCTGCATCAAAAATGAAAATAAAACACATTAGTACCAACATGCATGTATTTTTACAATACTCAAAAGTAGGTTTCGTCTCATTCATTTCGTTATTATTCGAAACATTTCAAATAATAAATACCATTATTTTCACTTTTAACAGAGAAAAAAGAAAAACTGTCTGCAAACTGCCTTAAAATATAATTGCAAAAAAAACAACAAAAAAACTCGTACATGTTTTTTCCCTGTCATAAGCGAAGAAATACCTAATTATAAATAAATAAATTATTGCCTTAGGGGTTATATCTATCGCTCTTTTACAGACTCATCAATAAATTTCATTATAGTATGTAACGCATTAAATATGTTCTACAAAAGGCTTATCCTTTGGATGCAAGGAATACACCACAGAACTGAAAAACATGGCGTGTGCATGTTTTCTGGGCCAGACTAGCTAGTTTCGGCCAATTAGGCCTCATCAGTGACCCTCGAATATTCACCGGTATCGCGGTGTGTCCTTGGGCAAGACACGTAATGACAACCCCCACTTCACTCGGGTGTAAATGGGTAGCATCTATATACTGTCATACGCCCGCGAGGAAATTCTAGGCAGATGCGCTGTCGAACACTGTTAATAGAAAAGAGAAGTTAAAAACAGATATAGTGAAGCGCACAAAAGATGATAGGTTAAAATAGTGATGTGCCGGTAGGCTAGAGCTATATGCACATACAATAACAACAACAGCAAGATCCACGAAGAAGAACGAAGACAGTCGAAGTATGGTCAGCTGACAACCTTGGCTGCACGTGCAACGCGGAAAACTGACACGCTGCCATCGCCACTTACCGTTCTGCAGCCTACCAGTGTGCTACGAGATCACTCAGCGCCGTGGGCTGGAGGACTGGTATATGCCATTTTACATCAACAGTGAAGAGTAGGTAAATTAGGGTAAAGTGGTGTAAAAGACACTTCTTCTCTCTTGCGCGCGTGAAAACACCCGTAATATGTGTTCGAGAGCAATTCAGCTTGAAGTTGTCATCGCAATCGAACTAAAATAAATCAGTATAAACTAACGCATTTCTGAATTTAAACTAGAAATGCGTCCATAGGACACGGATGCCCCCGCCCGAAAATATGTCTATGTTCATATTCATCCATAGAAAGAAATTGACAGTGTTTAAGTTTTGGACCCTTTTTATGCCATTTGACCTCCCAAGTATGACCTTGGAGGTACGGATCTGGGTTTGCACGTGACACATTGTCTCATGATGGTTAACATTTCTTCAAAATAATTTCAAAATCCATCCAAAAATAAGTAAGTTATTGGCTGCGTTTAAGGTTCGGACCGTTTTTTTTTACCTTTGACCTCCAAGTATGACCTTGACCTTGGAGGTACGGACCTGGATTTTGCATGTGACACATCGACTCATGATGGTTAACATTTCTACAAAGTAATTTCAAAATCCATCCAGAAATAAGAAAGTTATTGACTGCGTTTAAGTTTCGGACCCTTTTTTTGACCTTTGACCTCCAGGTATGACCTTGACCTTGGAGGTACGGACCTGGGTTTTGCATGTGACACATCGACTCATGATGGTTAACATTTCTCCAAAGTAATTTCAAAATCCATCCAGAAATAAGAAAGTTATTGACTGCGTTTAAGTTTCGGAGCCTTTTTTTGACCTTTGACCTCTAAGTATGACCTTGACCTTGGAGGTACGGACCTGGGTTTTGCACATGACACGTCGTCTCATGATGGTTAACATTTCTGCCGAGTAATTTTAAAATCCATCAAGAAATAAGGATGTTATTGACTGCGTTTAAGTTTCGGACGCACGGACGAACGGACGCACGGACAGGGGCAACGCTATATGCCCTTTCCACCATTCTTCGAATGGCGGGAGCATAAAAATGCATCCTATTGAAACAAGTCAGTGCAATCAACAACCCCTAAAACCCACTTTATATCGAGAAAACAGGTGTTTATTGTGAAATGCATTACTTTTACCATTTCTGCTCCAAGCCATAGGCAGTGGGTATTCGTTTGGAATCCCATCAACGAGCGGAGCGTGGTAGCTCAGTGGTTAGTGCACTTGCCTATCATGCTAGAGGCCCACGGTTCGATACCCGGCAGTGTAAAATCGTGGTGTCCGAACAAGTTCAACCGGCATCATTTGCAGGGATGGATGCCACAAACTGCACCGTCCTTCGGATTGTGACGTTTACTGGATGCCTCCTGTGCAGGGAGAACTATCCCCTGTGCAGGTAAAAGATCCCTACCGTAATTACATGATTACAGTGGAGGCTTTCATCTTGCAAACCTGGAGTGTATGGAAAGTACACCTGCATGCAATCCTCGTGATGGGGTATTGCGGTATATATATAGAAAAAATCATTTCTGCTCCAAGCCATAGGTTGTGGGTACTGGTTGGACTCGTTTCAATGAGGCGATTATACCGAGCATCCACAATCGTGTGCAGTATAAATAAGAAAAAAAATATGACGGGTTTTCACACATGCACCGACATGAAAATAGACGTTGTGGTGTTATGGTAGGCCTACAGAAAAATGTTAATTTAAGGCATGCATTTTGCCATTGTTTTGTGTATAATTCACAAAGAGCGTATATGATAAAATTTATTCGATTCAAGTATAATTCATATTAGTCGTGTTCAAAATGTAATTTAAAACGAACATAAAAAGACGCAAATTACTTAATTATAAAATCATCAATAAGTCATAGTATTTATTGTCCACCGTAGATACGGTTGATGCTGCGGATAAACCAGATTTGTAATCAAGCAAGCCTCCAAATCGAGTCCTTTTTTTCACAACATGGCGTCTATAAAGTAAACACATTCGATGTAGCTAAGATAATTGATGTTTATTGCATGGTTTTGATTTTATACGCAATAATTTTACAAATACTGACTTTTACAGGAAAAAAACATGTTTTTGTAGAAAAACGCGCAGGTGACGATTCCGTTTTGTCGTGTTTTCGGAAAGCTTTATTGTCGAACTCTTTTAAGTGGCACTTACCATTTTGCAGTTGTGTACCGAATTGACGCACACGGATATACACATGTGATTTTGTCCTTTTCTATACTTATATCGAAGTATATACTTTAATGTAAGTATATACTTCGATTTAAGTTTCACCCGGACCTGCCTACATCTCTCGCCTTATCTACCACATTCAATGTATGCATCTTTCTACTGATACTGCGCCGGTCACATTTGACCATTACCACAGGTGTACGTTTCATACACTCAAGGTTTATGAGGCAATTAGAGCCGGCAAGTACAGTAGCTGAAGGGTGAATTCTCCATGTTATCAGTTTTCGTGACTCTGATTCTGGTAACAATTATTCTAAAAGAAAAGTCAAACCTGGCTTCTTTCACGATGAGTTCGTGTTCTTGTTTTGTTGGCATTTTTCCAGGACGACATCGTCGCTGTTTGAAGGGTCGAACTCGAAAAATAGACACCTCGTTTTTGTTCGGCACTGAGCAGCTGAGTGTCCGAAATTATTAAAGAGTAAATTAGAGGGAGCTAACTCCCTTTAGGACCAACAAGGCTGACAAAGAAGCGCATGTCAAGGATACTCAGTAATAACGGTAACAAGACGTTTCGTCCCCAAGACGTTTCCACCCTGGTCGTTGCGCCCCTAGTCGTTTCGCCCCCAAACCCTAGTCGTTTCGACCCCAAAATATTTTCCTATATTTTATATATAAAAGATTCATATATGAGACAGAGAGAGAGAGAGAGAAGAACCTGTTCTTTGAATGAAAATGTTAATTAGGAATTTTGATAAGTATTACCTGTTTTGATCAATACCGTTAATACCGGTAACATTGTTTATTCGATTTGACACATCACGCAATTAATGCCATTAATGATGAGGTGTGAAAACATGCGCTCTTTGCAAAGTTAAACGTCTTTAATTACCGCTTAACACTCATTCTCAAATGAATTAGGATTTTAGCCGTTTAAAAAGTCAAATTATAAAGTTACTTAGATTCAGTCACCGATATGTTCAAAATAAAGTATTAACATGTACCTATGCTCAGTTAAAATTCCTTGATCAAGAAATCAAAAGTTATTTCACCCCAACAGCTAGAAATATGTCGGTATTTTGATAAATTTTGATTGTGAGAAATGTACGCTACAATCTACTTGTTCGTTTCCCCCGTCTATAACATCACAAAAATCAAGAGACCGCAGCTCGAAATGACAGAAACTTACGACCGGGTTATTAAGCGGGGACAAAATTGAACATATGGTCATATATATGGTAAAGAAATGAATAGCCATTAAGAATAAAATTCGGGGTTGGTTAGAGAATTCAGAAAAAGAAATAGTTTTCTGAAAACATAAAACTTTCATTTCGTTTTAAGAGAAGCACATAATAGCTAGATCACTTACGACTATTGCATTTGAACAGGTATTGAGTGGTAATAAGGATCACAAGTAATATTACTTTAGATAAACGATCAAAATAAGCAATAGGTTTTTTTTTTAATTATATGTAAAAAGTCGCGGACATTACAGTGATTTTGTTTCTATAAGTCAAGTAGTTTACTAACGCGATAAACTGACAATATAGCTGTTAGTGTCATTTTCTTTCATATTTTGGATCTAACTAATGTAACAGTGCATGTTCAGTCATATGCTTTTAAAACATGGTGTCGCTATTACGCAAAAAGCCTCGGTATATACTTTTATGCATAAAAAATGCTCACCTGACAGATAAACCGCTTTCTTAAGGCAGCCGAACTTTAAAAGACATATTTATCACATATTAACACACAACAACCGCACGACCTTATGTTCTCAATAATCAAGTATCTAAAATTAATAATGCAACCGTGAGAATACAGTATCGAACATTACAGTGCATTCCAGAGTAATATTTGTCTATACTAAAGTCTTTAAAGTGTAACTAATTTTGTCTACAAGCTGGAAGAAAGTTACACGTTTTGTGAAGTTTGTATATAAGTTCTCAGAAATTTAAACAAATGCATGTCTGTAAATGGCAGCTATGATGGTCTCGGACATTACCATACACGGTAAAGGGACATGCTTTGCCACTTTACCATTGCTACCTGTAAAATTGAAAATGAATCTAATATTGTATTTGTTGTATCTAGGAACATAATCAAGAGTAAACCAGCATACCCTAAAATATACACATTTATTTTAGGTGGGGATGTTCGATACAATTTGTAATGTTCGATACAATAATGTTAGTAACATAAACTGAACTAACAATGTTTTTAACATTCCAAATATGCATTTGGAAATACAAATTTGAGAGTTGAAGTGCCTTCCTAACAGTGCACATTTTATATTGAAAATATTCATTATGGCAAATAAAATTTGGGAAAAGGTTATAAGCTATGGGACTCAAATCCAAAATAGAAAATAAGTAATAAATTTGGAATCAACATTGTTACCGTTTGCAGCTATTGGTAGAAATGTAGCAAACATGTATATCACTTAACGTGTTCATTTTACACAACTAAGGTTGTGCAATTCAAAATTGTTCATTTATTTGCAGTCATTATCCCTGGACGGTCAACATAGCAAACCTGTCATGTTCGATACCAAATGTAGCGGATATTTCATCGCATACATCCACTGCTTATTGCAATAGAATAATGATCTTGCAAGCGTGCAAATGTTGTTCATTAATAATGATGTTTGGTGGCATATTCTTAATTGAACAATATTAATTGTGACAAATAATATTGTAAAAAGATAAAAAGTTTCTATGCAGGTATTTAAAAACAAAATATGACTTCTGTTATCCCTTAACTGTGGTATTGTCTGCCGACCCCCTTACCCATCAAACACCGGAAAAGGTAACCGTGTCGTCTGCAGATACTTTCTAGTACGTAATCTGGTAACAGAAAACTGTACCACGTGAGAGCAATGTGATCAAGCTGTTAGACTAACAAGTTTCGGTATTGAACATTACAGGTCTCGAACATTACAAAACACTGGAAATGAGGGAATTTCAACATCAAAATATTATTTTCGTTCCAGATGATTTATTTGTGTTAGTCACACATAGCGGGAGTTTAACTCAATCTAGCATTTTTTGTCCATACATACGTAATAAGCCTGGTATAATGATCGCGAACATTACATGCATTTTTGCAACAAATCCATGCACATTTTTGTATGGCAAGTATTTTTCATTTCCTATTGTACAGGTAACATCAAACAACCTTATATGCTTAATATAATATAGACTCTCCATTTGGTCATGTTTCCGTGTATAAAAACCTAAACGTTGTTTTGAAATAACAAGAAGAAAAACGTCGTCTCGTACATTACAATGTTTAATCAAATTTCGGCGACAGCCATGATCGGGGAAAAATACTTAGTAAGACTCCATGTGGTCCTGCTAATGGTAGTTATTTCCCTACCCAGAATATGTAGAGTTTATGGAAACCACCAAATCTTTTCCTTACTAGTGGAATTTCAAATTTGTAAGTGCGCAAACAAAGAGAATTCGAAAAGCGACAGTCTCGAACATTACAAAACCAGGCTTTCCCGTGGCTCATTTTCTCTGGAAAGGTACTTTTCTACAGGAGGTTTATCATTATATCTTCGGGACCTTTTGTTCTGTCATATAAACGTATGCATTGGTTAAAATGACTGCTTGATTTCAGAAAATATACGGCGACTGCAATATCCCAATTCATTTGAGAATGAGTGTTAAGCACACATACCAGTTTTGTTTCAAATTGGCCAGATTGCTTCCCACATGGATGGAAAAAGTAAGTTTATCTTATAGTTATTTTATATTATTATATGGTATGCTATCAAGTACATTTATGCGGTATAATGTACATCACTGAATGGCATTATTAACTGTGTTGCCAGTGTCAGAAACATAGTTATATACATTTGTAGGTTTCGAAGACTCTTCATGTATTTATTATCATATTTGACATTAGGGACACACACCTATTCATTATGATAAACCAATGTTCAAACTAATATTAATGACTGGTTCAAGATGTTTGTGACTGAGATATGAAGGTCCCACACTGTCAGTTACATGCATATTGAATCTTTATAGAAAACCTGTATGTATCTTAGTAATGACTTAAGTTGCTGTGGGTATTTTTTCGTAAACTGCTGGTGATGTCCCTGTGTCAAATTCATGTACTCTTTTTTAATGTTAAAAAAAAAAAAAAAAAGAAGAAAAACTTTGAGCAAAAGAAATAAATAGGCATTGGTTTGCATGTATAGTTCTGGGGTGCTGTAGGTGCAAACATGAACTATGTGTCATTCCACAAAGTGATTACCTAAATTATTAAGGCACTCATAAAACGTGGTATTTGCTGGTTTATATTTGTTGTAAATTTTGACACAGGTTATGATAGGCACGATGCACCTCAAATACCAAGTACCTATAGTTGCATTTAGTTTTTTTTTACCCAACTTTCCTGCATTGATTTTGAGTGGATTTTTATGTATCATAGGAATTCACTTGGAAACTCTGTAGGTGGGTTGGAACAAGCAATTGTGTAAAAAAAAAAAAAAATTATTATTATTATAGTGAAATTGAAATTGCATACAGACTGTTCTAACATAACTTTATGTGAATTAAGGAATACCCGTAATCTGTCTGCATTTGATATTTAACCACATTTTATTGATTCTAATGTTTTATTTTTGAAAACCCAAAGTTGTTTGGTTACTGGAATACTTTGTATAAGCTATATCCTGTAACCCGGCAAAGTATATAAATGCATTTCAATATATTTGTTGATTTGAAAGCCAATGTCTGCTGAGAGACATAAATATTTCTTACGAGGGTTCACTGACCCTGATTCTTGTCCAGTAAATTAGAAAGTCTGGGTTGGTGAATCTGAAGAAGGCTATTGAGTTTCTGGCCTTAGAGTCAACAGTGTTTTAATGGCATGTACATGCCTTCAGTTGAGATGCATAAAAAGTGTCCGAATGCATAATGGTGTGTGAGTTTAATTAATAGATAATCTTATTTAGCTTCAGGTTTTTACATTTATGTGATGGCTATGCTTTAATGACTTATATATATATATGTGTATGACTGTCAGTTGATGTGACCGGTGCAGTTTAGCTGGGCTTGGTCAAGGCAATTGCTAGTCATGAACTTTGTATACTTCAGAGAGCTGGAGCTTTGTTGGGACTTCAATCTGCTTATTAGACTAATACCTCTATGGTGCATTCTTTCAGTGGTACATGCACATTTTGCATTACTGCCATTTCTATCTCAGGGACTATCTAGATAGAAGTGGGTTTGCCCTCCGATTTAAGCTTTATCTGCAGAGCCACCTACCTTGGGTTCTGTTGTGATCCATGTCGGTAGATCCAGGATTGGGTGACTTTTGCACTGAGGTTGTTAACTTCTCTCCTTAAATATGCCTGTAACAAAGTTGAATTTTTAGTGAAATACCTAAATTGATAAGGTTCTTGCTAAGGCTTTAGCTACAAACATATATACGAAAACCATTGCTTTAAGTCCTGAAGTTCAACTAATTTTGTCGTTTCGTGCTGGCAGAGATACCTTAACGTGTGTTGAAGTGTGTAAATGATTAGTATGTATGATCATCAGATAATGAAATCTGACCTTGTCTGATGTGTGTGCATACTGATCTTGTATTGCAAGCGGGAACATTATAAATTATTGATGAAAAAAAAAAAAATTAAATGGCAATTGTTTGACGTTAAGGACTTGATATGTATATATTTTAGCTTGATGGTTAAGACATGATATGCATATGTGTTGTTTCGTCCTTACTTATAATGTATTTACAATTTGTTATAGTTACGCATTAATTATTTCCTGATCTAATTCTGGATGAAAAGAATAGTCAATTTTCCGAGCTAAAAAAAAAAAAAAAAAAAAAAATCAATTGTTTTTCCCTGCCTGAATTTTTTTTTTTATAGCAGTTGCATGACTGCTGAAAGGAATTGACTTATATGTAGGTGTGAAGCTGTTATCCCTATTTTCCTGTATGACATGATCATTTCGCATGTACAGTTATCAGAGGTTTGGTTTTCTAGGTAAACTCTAACCCAACTTTGGCTTAACTTATACTGACCTGCCTTGATTTTTGATGAGCTTGGAAGAGTTTCACTTTTCTGGCTTGTTTATCATCAGGTGGTTTCAATTATTACCAGACACCAATAAGTTTCTTGGGTCTGTTATCTTCTCTGGAAGGTGATCTGTGAGAGTAGGAAAACCAGGCTTCTAGGTGTGTTTGAAGCATGATGAAACTATATAGGATAATTGCCATTTAAATGGATAATTATCATGTGTCTTAACATATGCACTTTGTTTTATATGTTTAGTATCAATAACATTGATAACTTTGCCACATTATGTGATCAATAACGGAATGTTATTAATGTAGACTGTGACAATAATAGCCAGCAGCCTCCTTCACTTATTTTGCATTGAACATTATGCTACTGCGACTTCTTTCCAAGCTGTACATGTACTTACATAAAAACCCACATGGGGTCCATGCCTTTTCTGGGTAGGGGGCTGTTGTAACGGCGTCTGGCTATTATGCAGTATTTCCATGAATTTATTATGTTGTGGTCCATCAATATTGTTTTATCTGTTCGTAAATGGCATTTTTCTATCTGAAAGGGTTCGTAGCTGTATTGTTTGTAAGCCAACTTCGCCGCCATTTTTCCAAGTAAAACTCACTGACAGTTCGTTTTTCCAGCTGTACAATGTAGTTCTAACCTGTATCGAACTATGGCGACTGTTTCTATATTGTCAATAGCCGCTTGCCGTCTGTATTTTATGATTTTATCGCTCTTAAACTAGTTTGAAAACTGCCATTCTCGTAACTTCCGGATCCCCTCGGCTTACACTGTTCTACGGTCTCCTTGACGTCGCTAGTCACCTGATCGGTGCTGGTTTCCGTTCCATTATGTTCAGCACTATTGCGGCGCATGAACACACAGAGACCCATCGACTGTGAGCTGGAAACTATAAATACCGGAATCAAGGCGCAGAATCTCTGTTGCATCCAGCAACGACTGTCGTCTGTTTAGCCTGGAACTTGATTAAACACACGCCTGACTTCACAGTATAACTTCTACGCCTGACTTCCTGATACTAGCTTGAAAGTCTAGTTTCTGCTTGTTGGCACAATGCCATTTAGAAAACTAGATCAACCCGGTCCGAAAGAGGTTTGTAGCTGACTGCTCCCATCAAACCATTCTACGCCTTTCAAGGCAGAACACCTTTCTATCCTTTTATAGGCGAAGTTGGTACAGGATTTTTATTCACAAAATACTTATAATTATTCTAAGTTGTTGTATAAGAACTGTTGTGAACCTCTTACCTCGTTAAATAATATATTTTCACAGTTCTTTCTGAGCAGACTTCTCTTACTGCTTGAAAGGCGCGCCCTTGAAGATAGGGGTAAACCACAACAACATTCTATCTGGTTGTACGCCCATCAAAGGCGAACTGTTGTGGCCTGCAGACTGTCAAACTGTTGTTTAGTGAATTAACTCAGTGAAGTAAGTATTGATAGGATGTTAGTTTTGGGCCTGTCTTAGAGAGCGCCTTTCAAGCTTAACATTCGCATTTCTAGGCCGTTAGTAAGGGAATGCTACTTACACCTTTCATGACATAAACTGCAGTATCTTATATATTCATGGGACTGTGTAATACAGTCGTAACTGTAAAGTAACTGATTCTAACCTATCAATGTTAAGTTTTCCAGATTATATACTACTTAAGAGAATCAGTTATCCGATTATGACATGAACAACACTCGCCTGCATAGCCTACCATCTGCATACTGTAATGTATTAATGTGCTACTTGAAGTAAATTGTTAATTCTGTTCCAAACTGTGAAACTGTGTACTGTATGTGTTAGCATAATTACCATTGACTGCATACACTATTGTTAGGGGTAACACCAATAAATTTAAGAAATTGAATCAAAGGCTGGCTGTATATTCTCTTCCCGGTAGTTAGTCCGACCCAGGTCGAACCCACATATATTTATTGTGACAGCACCACCGCATCCTGACTAAAGCAATAGCTGTACCGCTTGACCAGGTGGTGTTCCGTTACAATATTGAGCATGGAAGAGAACCCTG
>OY757013.1:76928610-76941322 GCA_963580285.1 Lucinisca nassula
ACATATATATATATATATATATCATGTGAGAAGGTTTTGTTTGTTTGATTTGAGGTTTAACGTCCCCGTCAACACTGTAAAGGTCATTTTGGAGATGTTGCTTCCAATTTTGTGGGACTTTTACCCGACATTGAGATGAAATGAATTCTCAAGCCCTATCGCCAATGAAACCAATAGGGTTTATGAGCATGGACGGTCCGCCTCGCACCGCGGTTCCTGGACAGGCTTAGATCCCCTAAGCGGTTTACCAGTACTAGTGTGCGGGCCGGATTCAGCCCTGCGTGGAAGTATCATGCAGCCCATATATTTCTTCTAGCCCCTATGGGCGGGGGCTGCCCATGTGAGAAGGTGGCAAAACATACCATTCATCACCATTACATTATTATTATACTTAATTTTAGATATAAAATGAGAAGCCCAAAATTGTTCTAGCATGCACAATAAGAAAACATTACATGCACATACATACAAAATCAAAATGTGTCCATAATGTGCATATAGTTGCATCATACTTATGAATGATCATCCCCGCCATCCTCCCACAAGGGCTCTTTTTTATTTTATAATGTTTTTTTTTCTGCGTTAAAAACATATATGGTATACAAATGAGACATGATCAAAGATCGCATTTGACGACAGTAAACCACTTATATATTACATTGTCTTTCCAACTAGGTATCAGCATTTTGCTTGGGTCTCAGTCAAATCATAACAATCCCAGCAATTTGGGGAATTGGTATTCTAACCTGACCATTAGTCAAGGCAGTATTTCGGCAACAAGTAGTCCGTCGCATGTGGTCAACAGTGACAAATCATAATCTGCGACCATCTTTTAGCAAAAAGTCACATATTTGCCCCATGGCACTATGTTATCCTGACATCTGCAAAATGGCATGCCACACTTTATACAATATGGCAAGCCATTCAGATTTATAGTCATCATGTTGTTTTCTATAAAAGAAAACATGTAATTTTCCCCATCATCATGGCAGCAGATGATCAAAGATTATTACCATTTATACATGTATGCAAGATTATACAGAACTATACAATAGCACCGTCGCATAAACCATGGCTGATAAGTAAAACTATAGTTTATTATTATTATTATATGTCAGCTGATCATAATTGGGTTCTGTTGTTGACATGTTAGTTCTTATTGGATAAACACATTGTGACCACGAAATTGGGCCGTGCTTGTGAAACCGCGAGCAGTCAATCTATATCTGACACCAAAGGTCCCACCAATGACCCTTAACCGGTTTACAGGCGCCCAACCCTCGGGTCGCCACAATGCAGATATCATAATAACCCTGCTTTATTCACAAATGTATATTAATATATATGTGTGTCATATGGCATTAGATAGAAGTAATATTTAGTAATAATAAGAGCATGTAAGTTGTTTGTTCCTCCAACTGTATATCATTGTACATCATTGATTTTCGATTTTTTTTTTGTTGCTCTCATTAACATTTCATTACCATAATTGGACCCAGCCCGGAGCTGAGCGGAGGGCTGGGGTATGATTGAAGTTGATTGGGTATTAGATGAGCATAGGACATGGCGCAGTTGCAATGTTTGAGGTAATAATTTGGTTGTATTTTGAGTATAGGCCACATAGTCCACGCCATGCTCCATGAAAATCTTAATATGTTTATATAATAAACATTCCCTATATAGAATTGTTCATATAGTTCTCTATACACCAGTATCTTTAAGGTGGTATACATTTTTGTTAAAACCTGTCTATTTATCTGCATGGCTCACATTCAAGGATTGAAAAAGAGTCAGTCTTCAGCGAGCAGATGACAATCATGTAAGTTTTATAATTTCCAAGAGTAATTTGTATGTATCCTCTTCCTATGTATGCATAATAGCGCATATCATTAGTATCATATCCAGTGCCTACATGTATGGATGGATTTTGATCAAATGAGCATGATAGCCACCAGAGCTAAAATATCGAAACATTATAATGGCCTACTCATAAACAGCTATATTGATTAAGAAATTGTTCAAACCCTCCACTCCACCTTACTACGTCACCTACCATTTTATTTGTACAGTATGCATCAAGTGAACGATCAAAGGCCATCATGGCCCTATTGTGACTCCAGGCTGGATTGCAAAACAAATTCGTTAAATTCTTTGCAGAATTACTTGAATGTTACGATAGAAAGCCTAAAACTTCTACAAAAATGTGTAGTTGAATTACCTGACCATCTCTCTTGACCTTCATAGTTTTTAGTGGGCCGTTGGCGTCTAGAAAAATTTCATGAATTTAATTTTGAAGAACCCACTAGTGAGGTCAGTGACTTATTTTTACAGCAGATTGTGAGCAATCTGCAGCCTCTCCTCTGTTGCACCTGCAACAATCTGCTCAACATTTACAAAAGAACCATTCTCATTGCCCAGAGCGATGCCATCATAGTCTATGTCATCGGCTTCAAGACCTGCATTTTTCAAGATGAAATTATGAAAAGCACAAGCAGTGAAAATGATATATTGTATATCAGTGACCTTGTACACTTCCAGAAACTTAAGACGCCTAAATCTTCCCTTAAGAAGATATATTGCCATCCCAAATACAACCCTTGTTGAAGAATGAGCTTGGTTAAAAATTCTTTTCGATAATGGTTAAGTGAACATTATCCCTAAATAGGACAAGCATATATGGAGCAAGCATATAAACTGAATCTCAAAAGAGATGAAACTGTGTGTGAAATTCCTCAGACTCCAGTTTGTCTTTCCCGGGGAATTGTAAAATACTCTACCGTCGTGGACTGAATCTGGCCATCCCGTATAAACGTCGAGGAAATATAACTACTTGGTTCTCCTTTGCTACTTAATGTAGACATCCCTATATTCTGTAGGGCCAGGAATTCATACCAAATACTAGAAACCTGGGCTGCGTTGCATAAAACTTTATTAAATTTTAATGCCAGCAAAAGTCTTCATTAAGTCATCATTTATTTAATGATAGTAACTGTCCTCTTTGCTTTCCGCTATTGTTGTTTCCATTGGGGTCTAGTCGTTTCAAGTTGGTGCTTATTTCCCTTTGCTGTCTCTGATGGGAGCTGTGGGTTAATTGTATCGATTTCTGATCATTGCGCTCACTTCTATTGTTTCATGTTTGTGCGTCTTTCCCTTTGGTGTCTCTGATGGGAACTGTGGGTTGATTGTATCGATTCCTGATCATTGCCTCCACTTCTATAATATAAGATTTGATTTTTGTGCCACGGAGATGTTGTACTGATTAGTTAGGAGGCCTTCATGCGGACTGAACTCCGTATGCTGGTGCAAGCGGGATATTACTGCTCTGGAAAGGAAAGTTAACAATTGGAAAATTAAAGTCATCTCGTTTATTGTACAGCCTAGTAGTTAGCATAGAGATAACAATCCAAGTATGAGGAGGAGGCTGCAGTCTCTCTTGTTTCCTTAATTTCAAGTTCACTTGATAGGTGGATTCCAAGTACTCTGCGAATTTTGCATTTTTCAGAGACAATAAATCATCTTTATATCTGTAGGTGAAATTGAATTGTTGTGCAAGGCTTTTCTTGCCGGCTTTGAGGAGACCTGGTACAAACTCCGCCTCATACCCTAAAGGAGGTATCCTAAACCTACAGATAAAGTTTCTATCCAGGCTCTGGCAGCAGTGTTTGCTTCAATTTTATAAAAAGGAATTGTTTTTGTCCTCTTGGTACAATATTCACCAATAAGCAGTAGGTACCCTTTCGGGGCATTTCCATAATGAGGTGTTGTCCTTGTCCCATAAAATCAATTGCTTTCCCTTTTCCGTAACACTTTTCTTGAACCACAGACCCCACAATTGTTACACCAATCTTCTATATCTCTTTTCAGGTCATACCAGAAGAACCGTCACCTAACTTTAAAGAGAGTCTTCGTGATACCAAGATGGGCACCAGTGGTATTATCATATAACGGGGACAGAATGAAATGCTCTCTGTTTTACTACTTATAGAACTGATTTTCTCCTTTACTTTTGTATTTGATCAGTTTGTTTTTCTTGCCCTTATGTTTTTATTATTAATGTTTATACCAATTCAAAAATATCTGGTGATTCAACATTTCAAGGAAGACAGCTAGGCCTGAAAAAGTTTTTTTTTCATGTCTGCCAACTGATATTCTGACTCTGAGCTGTTGCATTCTTCCAATGTTGAATCGCAAAGGCTACATGTGATACCATCATCCACAGCATCATCAACACTTAATAACCTTTCCATCCTCAGTTTCTTTAGAGTAATTAAGTCTTCAATGGGGTGACTTTCACTGTCTGAACTGGGAAAGTTTTTATTATTCTTTGGTTTCCTTTCCTATTTTTCTTTAGTTTTTTTTTTTTTTTTTTTTTTTTCATTTGTAGGTCAATTAAATCCAGAGGAGCTACTGTGCTCAGCCTCTGTGCTTTCTTAAGCTCTTTCTAGAAGACATGGAACTCAGCTGTTTTGTTTGTGCTGTGTGGTGATCGTACATGAATTTAATGCTGTAATTTTTCGATTCCTCAGGGATTATATTTACCTGATCATTGCCTTCACTTCGTTTTTTGCATATCAGGGTTGTTTTGTTTGTGCCGTGTGGTGGATGTAAAAGCTCTCTCCATACATGCAAATAATGTTCTTATTTTTCGGATCCTCAGGGATTGCATTTAAGGAAGTAAGGGCAAGTATTCCGGCCGCGTAAAATCGATTTAAGCCCCAACCACACCCCACGTGAAATTCTTTTCACTGACCGTTCTTCTGTTGCGATTTATTTTTGTAATGGTTTGTCTTTGAGTGTGTACATCACTTATGTGTTTTTGTTTTGGATATCATATTGCCCATTTTGTTGGAAAATAACTGTCCTTTTGGCTAATGCTATCCGCTATTGATGTTTCCATGTGGGTCTAGTAATTTAATGTTTATATTTATTTCCCTTTGGTGTCTCTGATAGGAGGTTTGGGTTAATTGTATCGATTCCTGATCATTGTCTTCGAATCTATTTCAATTCATAAGGAGCATTCTGATGTAGATTGCTGGATTTTATTAACTTCTTATAATATACAGTTAATGTATTTTTTTTTTGAGTTTAATAATGGCCTATTAACACTTAGGTTACATGTATATCGAGCTAGCTCAGTTTATGATAGCCACACATAACCTGGCAGTCTTATTTTATGTGGTCAATCAGTACCATGCGCATAATTTCGCCAGAAACTGACAACTACAAAATAAAAGTGAAGGCAATGATCAGGAACCGATGCAATTACCTCTCACATCCTATCAGAGACACCAAAGGAAAGAAACATGGATATTAAGTTACTAAACCATAATGAAAACATCACTAGCGGATAGCCGAAAGGGTGGTAACTTTCCCACAAAATGGCTAAATGACTATCCCAAAAAAAAAAACATACAAACAATACATACATGCAAAGTCAAACTATAAAAAATAGTAAACCACGACAGACCTTGGAACGGTCAGTAAAATGTATTTCACTGGGGTGGAGGCGGGGACTTAAATCGATTTTACATAACCATAATTCCCTCTCTTGGTTCTGTCGTGGTTAAGACAACTGATTGGTTCAGTCCGCATAAACGCTTTCTAACTCATTAGTGCTTCATCCCCGAGAAACAGAAAAACAAACAACTACGAAGATGAAACAACGATATCGATGGGGACTCGACAGCATGAAATAACTCAAATGCTGGAGCAAAAGAAAACCAGAAGTTAGATTCTTGTGGGTCATACTAGAGACAGAGCATCAGATACAAACCAACATAGAATCCGAGGCCCGAACCGCCGGCAATAAAAGACGGTACCAAAGTTATCAACCGTGATTGGGTTAACTACCATGCAGGCAGTCTGTCGTAAAAACGAATCCTTTTATATGGAAGAATGATTTTACGAAATCTGGTACTGAAATCCTTGCCAGTATATATTTTTCTGAATTTATATTCTAAGTCACCATATAAATCGGTAGTGGCCGGTGTTGAACACTTCGGTACTGGTCATGATCAGACTCAATAAAGCCGAGTCTGCTATTTTCGTTTATTTGGTGTATTCCTTGCTGCCAAAGGATCCAACTATTCAGAACTTATTTATCTTCACTGCGGCCGTAAAAAGTCTCCCCGTACATCATCATAGTGCAAACTATATTTTCGGGTCCGTTGGGATAATTCAGAATCATTTTCAAAATAGAGTTCTGCTTGAGCCGGTGCTAGATGGCGTGGCCGGTGTTGCACATTTCAGTACTGGTCATGAACAGACTCAATGAAACCAAATCTGTTATTTTCGTTTGTTTGGTTTATTCTTTGCTTCCAAGGGATCTGACTATTCAAAACAAATTTCAATCCCCACAGATGCTACAGATAAAATTTGGGCTGCATCGAGGGCGTGGCCGGTGTTGCACATTTCAGTACTGGTCATGAACAGACTCAGTAAAACCGAGTCTGCTATTTCGATTATTTGGCGTATTTTTTCTTCCAAAGGATCCGCCTATTCAGAACTTATTCGATAGGCGTTGTTGCAAAAGATTTTAGACCAACATTGAATTTAGAAACTAAATCGGGATGATGTCTAGAAATATGTTCCAGAAAGGGTTATCGTTTGGGTGCAAGGAATACACCACAGAACTGGAAAATATGGAGTGTAATTAAGGCGTTACTATACCAAGGCCAGACTAGCTAATTTCGGCCAATATAAAACCTAGAAAAGGCATTTTGTAGCTTATGATACCGATAACCCTGGTTAAGTTAGCAGTTTATTATGAGTTTTGAAATCAGATACAATACTAGTCACCCTGGCAAACCGAATAATTGCGAAATATAAACACCGTAGGTTGTCACAGGAGGAAGATCACCGTCCAAGAAAGGAAATAACAATATAAAAAATCACACCGTTTATAATAAATTTTGCAGAAAACAAACCCATCTATAATTGAAGATAAAAGGAAAACCCAAAAACGGGGCTTCGGTATCAGAAGAATTTTGCATAAAATGAAGTTAAATACAACACTTCTTGAATCAGCGGAAAGGAGAAACGAAGCAAAATAAAAGTGGAGGCAATGATCAGGAATCGATACTATTAACCCACAGCTCCCATCAGAGACACCAAAGGGAAAGAAACACAAACATGAAACAACATACCCAAATGGAAACACCAGCAGCGGAAAGCCAAAAGGACAGTTACTTTCCCACACAATGGACAATAGGCTATCCAAAATAAAATAATATAAGCGGCACAAACACCCAAGGACAAACCATAACAAAACAAACCGCGACAGAAGAACCGCCTTGGAACGATCAGCGGAAACGAATTCCACTGGGGGCTTAAATCGATTTTACGTTGCCACAATCCTCACCCTTACTTCCGTCGCGATTTAGACAAATAATTTGTTCAGTCCGCAGGAAGGCCTCCTAACTCATCAGTGCAACATATTCGTGAACACAAAAAAATCAAACAACCACAGAGATGAAACCAACGGTGAGGACTCGACAGCAAGAAACCACTGAAATGCCGGAGCAGAAGAAAACCAACAGTTAGACTCCGATGGGCCCAACCAGAGACAGAGTATCAGGCACCAACCAAGGTTACATTGAATTAGTTCGCTCTAATTCTCAGTAAGCCTTTACGCTGGAACCGTCATAGAATCTGAGGCCTGACCCACTTGCGTGCAATTAAAGAGGGACGCAAAGTTAGCAACCGTGATTTGGTTAACTACCATGCATGCAGTCTGTCGTATAACATTTATTTTGTACCCAATCTTTTCATATGGAAGAATGATTTTACGAAATTGGGTGCTGAAGTCATTGCGGTTATATATTTTTCTGAATTTATATACTAAGGCACCATAAAATTCGGGTTCTGATAGACCTTGTTGCTGAAGAAATTTAAGTCCAATATTGAATTTTGAAATTAAATCAGAATGACGTCTATAAAATTTTGAAAAGGGTTTGCGTAGATTATGGTATCGATAATCCTGATTAAGAAGATTTATTACGAGTGTTGAAGTCAGTTACATGACTACACACTCTGGCAAATCGAATTAATTGCGAAATATAAACGCCATAGGATGGCTCACAATAGATAGATGAAAATAAAAAAAAAAACGGGGCCTCGGTATCAGAAGAATTTGCTTTATTCAACTGAAGTTCTGGGGGGTAAATTTGACTGATCAAACCATCGAATTAGGTATTATCAATATTTGATAAATCATCCAAATATCTAGAAGTGGAGCTTAAAGCTTCAATGATTTCAGGCTGGTTTTCAGCAGAAAGAGACACCATGAAGTCTCTCTCATAACAAAACAAAAACAGATCAGCAAAAAGTGGTGCGCAATTAGTACCCATCGGAATACCCACAGCTTGTCTAAATAACTTCTTCTCTATGAAATGTCCATTCAATTAAATCATTATTTTTTTTCTTTTATAAGATTATGAGGAAGTGTAGTGTAAAGGGTGGAAAAATCATAAGTAGACAGACTTGAAGCACGAAGATTATGAGGAAGTGTAGTGTAAAGGGTGGAAAAATCATAAGTAGACAGACTTGAAGCACGAAGATTATGAGGAAGTGTAGTGTAAAGGGTGGAAAAATCATAAGTAGACAGACTTGAAGCACGAAGATTATGAGGAAGTGTAGTGTAAAGGGTGGAAAAAATCATAAGTAGACAGACTTGAAGCACGAAGATTATGAGGAAGTGTAGTGTAACGGGTGGAAAAATCATAAGTAGACAGACTCGAAGCACGAAGATTATGAGGAAGTGTAGTGTAAAGGGTAGAAAAATCATAAGTAGACAGACTTGAAGCACGAAAACGCCTGGATTTCAATTTATTTAAAACTTCATTAGAAATTTTTATAGACAAAAACAGATTTCTACCTGATCTTTTGATAACTTTGTCGCAATATTTTATCACATGTTTTTTTATGGCAGTAAAACATGAAGTCAATAATTTGGAGAGTTCAGTGGTGGTACAAGAGCTTGAATTTACAATAAACCGTGCTTTGTATGGTCTTTTATGAAGTTTAGGTAACAAATATAACGTAGAAAGCTTGTCTTGGACTTCTGTAACACAGACAGCAAACTTGGTGGCTGAATGACAAATGTGGTCGACATCTAAAGCCCTCTCTACAGCTAAAGTCTGAAGTTCACATGCCTTAGTACCACCAAGTTCTTGCTGAAGAGTGTAAACATAGTGAAGCCGTCAAACAACGACCACATCGTTAGCGGCCTTATCAGCTGGAGCCAAAACAAACTTCCTATGAAATTCTTGAACACCTAGTTTAAGGTGACGTAAAGACGTCTTAGTTTTAGGCGGTAATAAGTTCGTATTTTGCGAATAAAAAGAAATGCGTTTGTTCACTAATTTCAGAATGCTAAGCTTCCATTCCTTAAGAGCTTGATGCTCAACATACTCTCGTTTACACCATCGATTACCGAACTCATTCAAGGCAGCAGAACTACTGATACCTGCTATAAAGTTTTGGAATACAGAAAATAGCACTTGTACTAAACTGTAAAGGCAAACAGAAAATAGAAGTGAAACCAATGAACAGTAATCGATACAATTAACCAACAGCTCCCATCAGAGACGCCAAAAGGAAAGAAACACAAACATGAAATAACTAGACCCGAATGGAAACACCAATAGCGGAAAGCCAATAGGACAGTTACTTTCCCACAAAATGACCAATTTGCTATCCGAAACTAAAACATATCAGCGATACACAAACTCAAGACAAACCATAACGAAAATAAACCGCGACAGAAGAACCGCCTTTGAACCGTGAAAAGAATTCCACTGGGGGGGGGGGGGGGGGGGAGGGCTTAAATCGATTTTACGCGGCGCAATCCTCGCCCTTACTTCAGTCGCGATTTAGACAAACAATCTGTTCAGTCCGCATGAAGGCCTCCAAACTCATCAGTGCAACATCTCCGAGAACACAAAAATCAAACAGCCACAGAGATGAAACAACGGTGAGGGCTCGAAAGCAAGAAACCATATGATGCGCAACGCAGCAAGAGGGCCCTTAATGGTCATATTTCAGATTTCAACTTTTTGTGTGATTTCATTTGGTATATGCCTAAACTAAGGCCCTCGGTGCGAATTTTAGCTAAAGTGTGCATATCAGCTGTAAAATATGCGATTACGCAACAGTACCCTTTAATGTTGCATCACAATTTTCCATAATGCGAACGTAAAACGTTTTGAAAAACGCACACTTTGTACGTCTGTTGATCAAAAAGTATGAAATAAACAAAGATATATATAATTTACATATTTGAAACATTTTCAGTCATAATTAAATTCAACATATATGTTGAAACTCTTATTTCTAAAAAAGGATAAATTATAGGATAAATGTCATCAACATTGTCATTTCATGAAGTTAGTCGTCGGTTTTACAGTTGCAGAACTACCATTGGCGGCCGTAAAACCCAGCAAATTACATCCCTGTATGACAATTTTTAAAACTGATATATTAATTTGTAAGCAATGTGCAGCATCTAAAGAATATTCTGACCAATGAAACGAAAACATATATATAATGGCGTCCTATTTCATGTAGTTTATCGAATGATATACTGTCTAAATTTTGAATGTTATCTTCCAATCAGACTTGTTAATCTGCAAGACGTGCAACAGAAGGGTCATTCGTCCTATTTGTCTGTGCATTTGATACATGTAACTGTGTAGCAATTTGTAGATTCATTCAATTTATAAAAAAGCCTGTTCCTCTAACGGTGGACATAGATCACTTTTGTGCTTCTCTCTCAATAATGGACGAAACTTGTAGAGGTATTCTAAGTTTTACAGAATTAAGTGACGCAGTTGCACAACTACGAGGGCGAGTCAATAAATAAAACAGCCTAACGTATACACAAGGAAACTTGTAACGCAAAACCATAGGCGGGTATGTGAGCATCCAGTGCAGCCTCAAACGTTACCGCAACTGGAGCAGGCAACCGTCCGAAAGTGGAATAATTTGCAGTTTAATGATATTCGCCGTCTGCAATGGAATGCCAGATGGTTTTTTTTTTCGGGCAATCCGGTTTTCGCGCACCTCTGATTAATGATCGGCTCGAAGTAAGTGAAGTGATCTTGAAAGAGCAGTACCACCCACACACGCACACACACATCCACGAAAAAATGTCATCCGTCCTTTCGCTGAGCCAAATGGTCGTCGATGTGCGACAGTTATAAATGCTACTGGTGGCCATACCAAATACTGTGATTTTGTAATGAGCTTGTGTTATTGGAAATGACCCCTAGTTTGTGTCTACGCTTAGCGCTACATGTAAGCGTTATTAGACTTTCTAACACTATAATCATTGAAATGGATGAAGTTGTGTTTTTATTCTTGGCTTATGCCGACTATGATTACCATTTATGCAAAAATAAATGGAATATAAAAAGAAATGAATTTCGTTTGCATTGGAAGTTTCTGTCAGTATATTTCTGGGTGAGATCTATCTCTTCTTTTTCGATACAATTGCCCTCTAGAATGACACACTTGGACCTACACTGTTCAAGTGCTATCAGCCCAGAACCGAAGAAGACAGGGTCCTTGTCTCCGACCCACTCTTCAACTGCCGCCACTACTTCTTCGTTGGACCGGAATTGACGTCAACCTATATCCTTGTTTGGGAATATGAAATAGACCCTAGGAGCTAAGTCCGGAGAAAAGGCGGGGTGCGGTATTAGCTCGTACCCATTACGCTCAACAGCATCCATTGCAATTTTGCAAGTGTGGACTCCTGCATTGTCCTGTTGGAGCAGGCATAATCCCTTTGGGGAGTTATCTAACTGGCGTTTTTCACGGATCGTAGTTCTCAGTTAGTCGAGCAAATTTGAACCATACGCACCTGTCATTGTACTTTTCTTTGCTAGACAGTCCAACATAATAATGCCTTATGCGTCCAAAAATACATTTGCCATCACTTTGCCAGCAGAGGGTTGTGTTTTGAACTTCTTTGGCCTCGGAGACACCGGTCCTACCCACTGGCGACTTTGAGTTTTATTCTTTGGCTCATAATAATGGACCAAGGTCTCATTTACAGTCACCAGACGTGAAAGAAAATCACCTTTCTTTGACCTAAACCGCTTCAACAATGCGCTACATATTGACGCTCTGGTTGCCATTTGCTCGTCGCTAAGGGATCTTGGGACCCAACGGACTGTTAGCCTGCGCATACCCTAGTAATCAAGTAAAATTATTGAAACGCTACCATGTGAAATGTGCTATGCATTCGCTATTTATTCAACCTTAATTCGCCTATCAGAATACACCAGATCCCGTTTTTGGTTTCACTTCTCTTCATCGGTAGCATCTGATAAGCGTCTAGACCTGGTTTCGTCTTCTAAAGACGTTCTGTCCCAGCCCAGAATTTCACTTGTGCACACGATGGTGCAGAAGACCAATAAACATTGGTCAACTCTCAATGTTTTCCTGACCTCTTTTCACTTTCAAATACAAGTACCGAATTACATCACGGTACTCAACTTTTGACAACAAGCTTGCTTATGCTTCGCTAGCCATGTTTGACGTTCAATATCTTATGAGTGAATGACACGATAAGGGTGCAATTTCGCCCTCATGCCCAGAACATGTACTGAAACTAGGCATTGGAACCTAAGTAGTCTCGATCAACTGGAAATGGTCGTGCCCTCATATATGTGTAAAGTTGATACACGTGCTTTTTCGTCGTTGGGGC
>OY757013.1:76941522-76954022 GCA_963580285.1 Lucinisca nassula
GGATTCCACTCATCCATGGTAAACGAGCCATCCGTGTTCGAGCCAACAAGTTCCACTGTATTTGGATTAGAAATAATAATAAGAAAATAACAAACATTTCCCTCTGATAAATGTTAGTCCTAGAGATAAGATAGCCATTTCTACCGGAACTATTATGGGTCACGTGACTTCCAAAAATGGCGGTCACGTGACTTCCAAATATGGCAATCACGTGGTCTGACCGGGAACCGTTTAAGACACTTATAAAAAAAAAAAAAAAAAAAAAGAAAAATACAAGATATTAGCGCTAAGTGCATGCTTTGTTGGATAAAAACGACAGCTTGTGCAGCTACCTTTATTTCGGCTGCATACTTATACTGATTTGTTATTTGTTAAAATAACTGGAACTTGGTTTATGTTCAAAAATTCTCTTAGCAAATAGTGCAGGCCCTGCACAGTTGCAGTGTTTGCCAAGCGGTATTATTGGCAGAAATGGACGTTATTCGTCCAGACCCGCTGTGCTTGACTTTTTAACTTGGGATTTTATGTTCCAATTACACGGATAACTGCAAATATTTACGGGTTGCTGGGGTTGTATTCAAAGTTTCTTATGCGAGGTATGAACAGCGTTTACCGTTCAAACTTTTATATGATAAAATTCTAGTTTACGGGAGTATATACTGAGTTTACACCGAAAAGATGTCCCAAAATTCATCCCTGTGGTGTGTGTGTGGTGGGGTGGGGGGGGGGGATCTGCGGGGGGGGGGGGGGGCTAATTTTGTTTTTTATTCTATTTTTGACGAAAAATTCTCTTAGCAAATAGTGCAGGCCCTGCACAGTTGCAGTGTTTGCCAACTGTTATTATATTCCATACTTTGCAAAAGAAGAATATATTGTGGGTACTCATTAGAACTGCCACTATGAGGCAGTTCGAGCCATTGAGGGTAACTGCCAGGAGGCATAAAGGGATTAATTTTGGGACATCTTTTCGGTGTTCTATAATAAAATGTATGTTGTGTGCACTCATTAGAATCGCCTCATTGAGGCGATTCTAATGAGTACACACAGCATTCATTTTCAAGTTTAAAGTCGAAAATCTCCTTACTTGTCCCACACTACTTCTTATGTGAAGGAATTCCCCTGGGACTCAAAAACGGATTCCACTCATCCATGGTAAACGAGCCATCCGTGTTCGAGCCAACAAGTTCCACTGTATTTGGATTAGAAATAATAATAAGAAAATAACAAACATTTCCCTCTGATAAATGTTAGTCCTAGAGATAAGATAGCCATTTCTACCGGAACTATTATGGGTCACGTGACTTCCAAAAATGGCGGTCACGTGACTTCCAAATATGGCAATCACGTGGTCTGACCGGGAACCGTTTAAGACACTTATAAAAAAAAAAAAAAAAAAAAAAAAATACAAGATATTAGCGCTAAGTGCATGCTTTGTTGGATAAAAACGACAGCTTGTGCAGCTACCTTTATTTCGGCTGCATACTTATACTGATTTGTTATTTGTTAAAATAACTGGAACTTGGTTTATGTTCAAAAATTCTCTTAGCAAATAGTGCAGGCCCTGCACAGTTGCAGTGTTTGCCAAGCGGTATTATTGGCAGAAATGGACGTTATTCGTCCAGACCCGCTGTGCTTGACTTTTTAACTTGGGATTTTATGTTCCAATTACACGGATAACTGCAAATATTTACGGGTTGCTGGGGTTGTATTCAAAGTTTCTTATGCGAGGTATGAACAGCGTTTACCGTTCAAACTTTTATATGATAAAATTCTAGTTTACGGGAGTATATACTGAGTTTACACCGAAAAGATGTCCCAAAATTCATCCCTGTGGTGTGTGTGTGGTGGGGTGGGGGGGGGGGATCTGCGGGGGGGGGGGGCTAATTTTGTTTTTTATTCTATTTTTGACGAAAAATTCTCTTAGCAAATAGTGCAGGCCCTGCACAGTTGCAGTGTTTGCCAACTGTTATTATATTCCATACTTTGCAAAAGAAGAATATATTGTGGGTACTCATTAGAACTGCCACTATGAGGCAGTTCGAGCCATTGAGGGTAACTGCCAGGAGGCATAAAGGGATTAATTTTGGGACATCTTTTCGGTGTTCTATAATAAAATGTATGTTGTGTGCACTCATTAGAATCGCCTCATTGAGGCGATTCTAATGAGTACACACAGCATTCATTTTCAAGTTTAAAGTCGAAAATCTCCTTACTTGTCCCACACTACTTCTTATGTGAAGGAATTCCCCTGGGACTCAAAAACGGATTCCACTCATCCATGGTAAACGAGCCATCCGTGTTCGAGCCAACAAGTTCCACTGTATTTGGATTAGAAATAATAATAAGAAAATAACAAACATTTCCCTCTGATAAATGTTAGTCCTAGAGATAAGATAGCCATTTCTTCCGGAACTATTATGGGTCACGTGACTTCCAAAAATGGCGGTCACGTGACTTCCAAATATGGCAATCACGTGGTCTGACCGGGAACCGTTTAAGACACTTAAAAAAAAAAAAAAAAAAAAAAAAAAAAATACAAGATATTAGCGCTAAGTGCATGCTTTGTTGGATAAAAACGACAGCTTGTGCAGCTACCTTTATTTCGGCTGCATACTTATACTGATTTGTTATTTGTTAAAATAACTGGAACTTGGTTTATGTTCAAAAATTCTCTTAGCAAATAGTGCAGGCCCTGCACAGTTGCAGTGTTTGCCAAGCGGTATTATTGGCAGAAATGGACGTTATTCGTCCAGACCCGCTGTGCTTGACTTTTTAACTTGGGATTTTATGTTCCAATTACACGGATAACTGCAAATATTTACGGGTTGCTGGGGTTGTATTCAAAGTTTCTTATGCGAGGTATGAACAGCGTTTACCGTTCAAACTTTTATATGATAAAATTCTAGTTTACGGGAGTATATACTGAGTTTACACCGAAAAGATGTCCCAAAATTCATCCCTGTGGTGTGTGTGTGGTGGGGTGGGGGGGGGGGATCTGCGGGGGGGGGGGGGGCTAATTTTGTTTTTTATTCTATTTTTGACGAAAAATTCTCTTAGCAAATAGTGCAGGCCCTGCACAGTTGCAGTGTTTGCCAACTGTTATTATATTCCATACTTTGCAAAAGAAGAATATATTGTGGGTACTCATTAGAACTGCCACTATGAGGCAGTTCGAGCCATTGAGGGTAACTGCCAGGAGGCATAAAGGGATTAATTTTGGGACATCTTTTCGGTGTTCTATAATAAAATGTATGTTGTGTGCACTCATTAGAATCGCCTCATTGAGGCGATTCTAATGAGTACACACAGCATTCATTTTCAAGTTTAAAGTCGAAAATCTCCTTACTTGTCCCACACTACTTCTTATGTGAAGGAATTCCCCTGGGACTCAAAAACGGATTCCACTCATCCATGGTAAACGAGCCATCCGTGTTCGAGCCAACAAGTTCCACTGTATTTGGATTAGAAATAATAATAAGAAAATAACAAACATTTCCCTCTGATAAATGTTAGTCCTAGAGATAAGATAGCCATTTCTTCCGGAACTATTATGGGTCACGTGACTTCCAAAAATGGCGGTCACGTGACTTCCAAATATGGCAATCACGTGGTCTGACCGGGAACCGTTTAAGACACTTAAAAAAAAAAAAAAAAAAAAAAAAAAAATACAAGATATTAGCGCTAAGTGCATGCTTTGTTGGATAAAAACGACAGCTTGTGCAGCTACCTTTATTTCGGCTGCATACTTATACTGATTTGTTATTTGTTAAAATAACTGGAACTTGGTTTATGTTCAAAAATTCTCTTAGCAAATAGTGCAGGCCCTGCACAGTTGCAGTGTTTGCCAAGCGGTATTATTGGCAGAAATGGACGTTATTCGTCCAGACCCGCTGTGCTTGACTTTTTAACTTGGGATTTTATGTTCCAATTACACGGATAACTGCAAATATTTACGGGTTGCTGGGGTTGTATTCAAAGTTTCTTATGCGAGGTATGAACAGCGTTTACCGTTCAAACTTTTATATGATAAAATTCTAGTTTACGGGAGTATATACTGAGTTTACACCGAAAAGATGTCCCAAAATTCATCCCTGTGGTGTGTGTGTGGTGGGGTGGGGGGGGGGGGGATCTGCGGGGGGGGGGGGGCTAATTTTGTTTTTTATTCTATTTTTGACGAAAAATTCTCTTAGCAAATAGTGCAGGCCCTGCACAGTTGCAGTGTTTGCCAACTGTTATTATATTCCATACTTTGCAAAAGAAGAATATATTGTGGGTACTCATTAGAACTGCCACTATGAGGCAGTTCGAGCCATTGAGGGTAACTGCCAGGAGGCATAAAGGGATTAATTTTGGGACATCTTTTCGGTGTTCTATAATAAAATGTATGTTGTGTGCACTCATTAGAATCGCCTCATTGAGGCGATTCTAATGAGTACACACAGCATTCATTTTCAAGTTTAAAGTCGAAAATCTCCTTACTTGTCCCACACTACTTCTTATGTGAAGGAATTCCCCTGGGACTCAAAAACGGATTCCACTCATCCATGGTAAACGAGCCATCCGTGTTCGAGCCAACAAGTTCCACTGTATTTGGATTAGAAATAATAATAAGAAAATAACAAACATTTCCCTCTGATAAATGTTAGTCCTAGAGATAAGATAGCCATTTCTACCGGAACTATATGGGTCACGTGACTTCCAAAAATGGCGGTCACGTGACTTCCAAATATGGCAATCACGTGGTCTGACCGGGAACCGTTTAAGACACTTATAAAAAAAAAAAAAAAAAAAAAAAAATACAAGATATTAGCGCTAAGTGCATGCTTTGTTGGATAAAAACGACAGCTTGTGCAGCTACCTTTATTTCGGCTGCATACTTATACTGATTTGTTATTTGTTAAAATAACTGGAACTTGGTTTATGTTCAAAAATTCTCTTAGCAAATAGTGCAGGCCCTGCACAGTTGCAGTGTTTGCCAAGCGGTATTATTGGCAGAAATGGACGTTATTCGTCCAGACCCGCTGTGCTTGACTTTTTAACTTGGGATTTTATGTTCCAATTACACGGATAACTGCAAATATTTACGGGTTGCTGGGGTTGTATTCAAAGTTTCTTATGCGAGGTATGAACAGCGTTTACCGTTCAAACTTTTATATGATAAAATTCTAGTTTACGGGAGTATATACTGAGTTTACACCGAAAAGATGTCCCAAAATTCATCCCTGTGGTGTGTGTGTGGTGGGGTGGGGGGGGGGGGATCTGCGGGGGGGGGGGGGCTAATTTTGTTTTTTATTCTATTTTTGACGAAAAATTCTCTTAGCAAATAGTGCAGGCCCTGCACAGTTGCAGTGTTTGCCAACTGTTATTATATTCCATACTTTGCAAAAGAAGAATATATTGTGGGTACTCATTAGAACTGCCACTATGAGGCAGTTCGAGCCATTGAGGGTAACTGCCAGGAGGCATAAAGGGATTAATTTTGGGACATCTTTTCGGTGTTCTATAATAAAATGTATGTTGTGTGCACTCATTAGAATCGCCTCATTGAGGCGATTCTAATGAGTACACACAGCATTCATTTTCAAGTTTAAAGTCGAAAATCTCCTTACTTGTCCCACACTACTTCTTATGTGAAGGAATTCCCCTGGGACTCAAAAACGGATTCCACTCATCCATGGTAAACGAGCCATCCGTGTTCGAGCCAACAAGTTCCACTGTATTTGGATTAGAAATAATAATAAGAAAATAACAAACATTTCCCTCTGATAAATGTTAGTCCTAGAGATAAGATAGCCATTTCTTCCGGAACTATTATGGGTCACGTGACTTCCAAAAATGGCGGTCACGTGACTTCCAAATATGGCAATCACGTGGTCTGACCGGGAACCGTTTAAGACACTTAAAAAAAAAAAAAAAAAAAAAAAAAAAAATACAAGATATTAGCGCTAAGTGCATGCTTTGTTGGATAAAAACGACAGCTTGTGCAGCTACCTTTATTTCGGCTGCATACTTATACTGATTTGTTATTTGTTAAAATAACTGGAACTTGGTTTATGTTCAAAAATTCTCTTAGCAAATAGTGCAGGCCCTGCACAGTTGCAGTGTTTGCCAAGCGGTATTATTGGCAGAAATGGACGTTATTCGTCCAGACCCGCTGTGCTTGACTTTTTAACTTGGGATTTTATGTTCCAATTACACGGATAACTGCAAATATTTACGGGTTGCTGGGGTTGTATTCAAAGTTTCTTATGCGAGGTATGAACAGCGTTTACCGTTCAAACTTTTATATGATAAAATTCTAGTTTACGGGAGTATATACTGAGTTTACACCGAAAAGATGTCCCAAAATTCATCCCTGTGGTGTGTGTGTGGTGGGGTGGGGGGGGGGGATCTGCGGGGGGGGGGGGCTAATTTTGTTTTTTATTCTATTTTTGACGAAAAATTCTCTTAGCAAATAGTGCAGGCCCTGCACAGTTGCAGTGTTTGCCAACTGTTATTATATTCCATACTTTGCAAAAGAAGAATATATTGTGGGTACTCATTAGAACTGCCACTATGAGGCAGTTCGAGCCATTGAGGGTAACTGCCAGGAGGCATAAAGGGATTAATTTTGGGACATCTTTTCGGTGTTCTATAATAAAATGTATGTTGTGTGCACTCATTAGAATCGCCTCATTGAGGCGATTCTAATGAGTACACACAGCATTCATTTTCAAGTTTAAAGTCGAAAATCTCCTTACTTGTCCCACACTACTTCTTATGTGAAGGAATTCCCCTGGGACTCAAAAACGGATTCCACTCATCCATGGTAAACGAGCCATCCGTGTTCGAGCCAACAAGTTCCACTGTATTTGGATTAGAAATAATAATAAGAAAATAACAAACATTTCCCTCTGATAAATGTTAGTCCTAGAGATAAGATAGCCATTTCTACCGGAACTATATGGGTCACGTGACTTCCAAAAATGGCGGTCACGTGACTTCCAAATATGGCAATCACGTGGTCTGACCGGGAACCGTTTAAGACACTTATAAAAAAAAAAAAAAAAAAAAAAAAAGAAAAATACAAGATATTAGCGCTAAGTGCATGCTTTGTTGGATAAAAACGACAGCTTGTGCAGCTACCTTTATTTCGGCTGCATACTTATACTGATTTGTTATTTGTTAAAATAACTGGAACTTGGTTTATGTTCAAAAATTCTCTTAGCAAATAGTGCAGGCCCTGCACAGTTGCAGTGTTTGCCAAGCGGTATTATTGGCAGAAATGGACGTTATTCGTCCAGACCCGCTGTGCTTGACTTTTTAACTTGGGATTTTATGTTCCAATTACACGGATAACTGCAAATATTTACGGGTTGCTGGGGTTGTATTCAAAGTTTCTTATGCGAGGTATGAACAGCGTTTACCGTTCAAACTTTTATATGATAAAATTCTAGTTTACGGGAGTATATACTGAGTTTACACCGAAAAGATGTCCCAAAATTCATCCCTGTGGTGTGTGTGTGGTGGGGTGGGGGGGGGGATCTGCGGGGGGGGGGGGGGGCTAATTTTGTTTTTTATTCTATTTTTGACGAAAAATTCTCTTAGCAAATAGTGCAGGCCCTGCACAGTTGCAGTGTTTGCCAACTGTTATTATATTCCATACTTTGCAAAAGAAGAATATATTGTGGGTACTCATTAGAACTGCCACTATGAGGCAGTTCGAGCCATTGAGGGTAACTGCCAGGAGGCATAAAGGGATTAATTTTGGGACATCTTTTCGGTGTTCTATAATAAAATGTATGTTGTGTGCACTCATTAGAATCGCCTCATTGAGGCGATTCTAATGAGTACACACAGCATTCATTTTCAAGTTTAAAGTCGAAAATCTCCTTACTTGTCCCACACTACTTCTTATGTGAAGGAATTCCCCTGGGACTCAAAAACGGATTCCACTCATCCATGGTAAACGAGCCATCCGTGTTCGAGCCAACAAGTTCCACTGTATTTGGATTAGAAATAATAATAAGAAAATAACAAACATTTCCCTCTGATAAATGTTAGTCCTAGAGATAAGATAGCCATTTCTTCCGGAACTATTATGGGTCACGTGACTTCCAAAAATGGCGGTCACGTGACTTCCAAATATGGCAATCACGTGGTCTGACCGGGAACCGTTTAAGACACTTAAAAAAAAAAAAAAAAAAAAAAAATACAAGATATTAGCGCTAAGTGCATGCTTTGTTGGATAAAAACGACAGCTTGTGCAGCTACCTTTATTTCGGCTGCATACTTATACTGATTTGTTATTTGTTAAAATAACTGGAACTTGGTTTATGTTCAAAAATTCTCTTAGCAAATAGTGCAGGCCCTGCACAGTTGAAGTGTTTGCCAAGCGGTATTATTGGCAGAAATGGACGTTATTCGTCCAGACCCGCTGTGCTTGACTTTTTAACTTGGGATTTTATGTTCCAATTACACGGATAACTGCAAATATTTACGGGTTGCTGGGGTTGTATTCAAAGTTTCTTATGCGAGGTATGAACAGCGTTTACCGTTCAAACTTTTATATGATAAAATTCTAGTTTACGGGAGTATATACTGAGTTTACACCGAAAAGATGTCCCAAAATTCATCCCTGTGGTGTGTGTGTGGTGGGGTGGGGGGGGGATCTGCGGGGGGGGGGGGGCTAATTTTGTTTTTTATTCTATTTTTGACGAAAAATTCTCTTAGCAAATAGTGCAGGCCCTGCACAGTTGCAGTGTTTGCCAACTGTTATTATATTCCATACTTTGCAAAAGAAGAATATATTGTGGGTACTCATTAGAACTGCCACTATGAGGCAGTTCGAGCCATTGAGCGTAACTGCCAGGAGGCATAAAGGGATTAATTTTGGGACATCTTTTCGGTGTTCTATAATAAAATGTATGTTGTGTGCACTCATTAGAATCGCCTCATTGAGGCGATTCTAATGAGTACACACAGCATTCATTTTCAAGTTTAAAGTCGAAAATCTCCTTACTTGTCCCACACTACTTCTTATGTGAAGGAATTCCCCTGGGACTCAAAAACGGATTCCACTCATCCATGGTAAACGAGCCATCCGTGTTCGAGCCAACAAGTTCCACTGTATTTGGATTAGAAATAATAATAAGAAAATAACAAACATTTCCCTCTGATAAATGTTAGTCCTAGAGATAAGATAGCCATTTCTACCGGAACTATATGGGTCACGTGACTTCCAAAAATGGCGGTCACGTGACTTCCAAATATGGCAATCACGTGGTCTGACCGGGAACCGTTTAAGACACTTATAAAAAAAAAAAAAAAAAAAGAAAAATACAAGATATTAGCGCTAAGTGCATGCTTTGTTGGATAAAAACGACAGCTTGTGCAGCTACCTTTATTTCGGCTGCATACTTATACTGATTTGTTATTTGTTAAAATAACTGGAACTTGGTTTATGTTCAAAAATTCTCTTAGCAAATAGTGCAGGCCCTGCACAGTTGAAGTGTTTGCCAAGCGGTATTATTGGCAGAAATGGACGTTATTCGTCCAGACCCGCTGTGCTTGACTTTTTAACTTGGGATTTTATGTTCCAATTACACGGATAACTGCAAATATTTACGGGTTGCTGGGGTTGTATTCAAAGTTTCTTATGCGAGGTATGAACAGCGTTTACCGTTCAAACTTTTATATGATAAAATTCTAGTTTACGGGAGTATATACTGAGTTTACACCGAAAAGATGTCCCAAAATTCATCCCTGTGGTGTGTGTGTGGTGGGGTGGGGGGGGGGATCTGCGGGGGGGGGGGGCTAATTTTGTTTTTTATTCTATTTTTGACGAAAAATTCTCTTAGCAAATAGTGCAGGCCCTGCACAGTTGCAGTGTTTGCCAACTGTTATTATATTCCATACTTTGCAAAAGAAGAATATATTGTGGGTACTCATTAGAACTGCCACTATGAGGCAGTTCGAGCCATTGAGCGTAACTGCCAGGAGGCATAAAGGGATTAATTTTGGGACATCTTTTCGGTGTTCTATAATAAAATGTATGTTGTGTGCACTCATTAGAATCGCCTCATTGAGGCGATTCTAATGAGTACACACAGCATTCATTTTCAAGTTTAAAGTCGAAAATCTCCTTACTTGTCCCACACTACTTCTTATGTGAAGGAATTCCCCTGGGACTCAAAAACGGATTCCACTCATCCATGGTAAACGAGCCATCCGTGTTCGAGCCAACAAGTTCCACTGTATTTGGATTAGAAATAATAATAAGAAAATAACAAACATTTCCCTCTGATAAATGTTAGTCCTAGAGATAAGATAGCCATTTCTACCGGAACTATATGGGTCACGTGACTTCCAAAAATGGCGGTCACGTGACTTCCAAATATGGCAATCACGTGGTCTGACCGGGAACCGTTTAAGACACTTATAAAAAAAAAAAAAAAAAAAGAAAAATACAAGATATTAGCGCTAAGTGCATGCTTTGTTGGATAAAAACGACAGCTTGTGCAGCTACCTTTATTTCGGCTGCATACTTATACTGATTTGTTATTTGTTAAAATAACTGGAACTTGGTTTATGTTCAAAAATTCTCTTAGCAAATAGTGCAGGCCCTGCACAGTTGCAGTGTTTGCCAAGCGGTATTATTGGCAGAAATGGACGTTATTCGTCCAGACCCGCTGTGCTTGACTTTTTAACTTGGGATTTTATGTTCCAATTACACGGATAACTGCAAATATTTACGGGTTGCTGGGGTTGTATTCAAAGTTTCTTATGCGAGGTATGAACAGCGTTTACCGTTCAAACTTTTATATGATAAAATTCTAGTTTACGGGAGTATATACTGAGTTTACACCGAAAAGATGTCCCAAAATTCATCCCTGTGGTGTGTGTGTGGTGGGGTGGGGGGGGGGATCTGCGGGGGGGGGGGGGCTAATTTTGTTTTTTATTCTATTTTTGACGAAAAATTCTCTTAGCAAATAGTGCAGGCCCTGCACAGTTGCAGTGTTTGCCAACTGTTATTATATTCCATACTTTGCAAAAGAAGAATATATTGTGGGTACTCATTAGAACTGCCACTATGAGGCAGTTCGAGCCATTGAGGGTAACTGCCAGGAGGCATAAAGGGATTAATTTTGGGACATCTTTTCGGTGTTCTATAATAAAATGTATGTTGTGTGCACTCATTAGAATCGCCTCATTGAGGCGATTCTAATGAGTACACACAGCATTCATTTTCAAGTTTAAAGTCGAAAATCTCCTTACTTGTCCCACACTACTTCTTATGTGAAGGAATTCCCCTGGGACTCAAAAACGGATTCCACTCATCCATGGTAAACGAGCCATCCGTGTTCGAGCCAACAAGTTCCACTGTATTTGGATTAGAAATAATAATAAGAAAATAACAAACATTTCCCTCTGATAAATGTTAGTCCTAGAGATAAGATAGCCATTTCTTCCGGAACTATTATGGGTCACGTGACTTCCAAAAATGGCGGTCACGTGACTTCCAAATATGGCAATCACGTGGTCTGACCGGGAACCGTTTAAGACACTTAAAAAAAAAAAAAAAAAAAAAGAAAAATACAAGATATTAGCGCTAAGTGCATGCTTTGTTGGATAAAAACGACAGCTTGTGCAGCTACCTTTATTTCGGCTGCATACTTATACTGATTTGTTATTTGTTAAAATAACTGGAACTTGGTTTATGTTCAAAAATTCTCTTAGCAAATAGTGCAGGCCCTGCACAGTTGCAGTGTTTGCCAAGCGGTATTATTGGCAGAAATGGACGTTATTCGTCCAGACCCGCTGTGCTTGACTTTTTAACTTGGGATTTTATGTTCCAATTACACGGATAACTGCAAATATTTACGGGTTGCTGGGGTTGTATTCAAAGTTTCTTATGCGAGGTATGAACAGCGTTTACCGTTCAAACTTTTATATGATAAAATTCTAGTTTACGGGAGTATATACTGAGTTTACACCGAAAAGATGTCCCAAAATTCATCCCTGTGGTGTGTGTGTGGTGGGGTGGGGGGGGGGGGGATCTGCGGGGGGGGGGGGGGGCTAATTTTGTTTTTTATTCTATTTTTGACGAAAAATTCTCTTAGCAAATAGTGCAGGCCCTGCACAGTTGCAGTGTTTGCCAACTGTTATTATATTCCATACTTTGCAAAAGAAGAATATATTGTGGGTACTCATTAGAACTGCCACTATGAGGCAGTTCGAGCCATTGAGGGTAACTGCCAGGAGGCATAAAGGGATTAATTTTGGGACACCTTTTCGGTGTTCTATAATAAAATGTATGTTGTGTGCACTCATTAGAATCGCCTCATTGAGGCGATTCTAATGAGTACACACAGCATTCATTTTCAAGTTTAAAGTCGAAAATCTCCTTACTTGTCCCACACTACTTCTTATGTGAAGGAATTCCCCTGGGACTCAAAAACGGATTCCACTCATCCATGGTAAACGAGCCATCCGTGTTCGAGCCAACAAGTTCCACTGTA